>JAPYZO010002826.1:0-13904 GCA_030522905.1 Torymus flavipes | reverse complement strand
AATTGTTAATGCACCTGCATTTGACTGAATTCAAATACATATTCGTTAACAGTTAAGCCGGCGCATTTGCCTCAAATATTTCTTTCTATCAGTGTGGAAGAGGTATTATACCGGTACGATGGCTGTTATTTGAGTTCGTGCTCGGCTTTGATCTTTTGTAATTTGGACTCGAGTTTTAATGGGGAATGTGTGTAAAGTCAAGAGGCACTTGAATGAAGTTTATCGATTGTTACAAAAATGGATTAATCAAATTTATTTTTGAGCAAAACACTTATTTTCTTGCTCAATATTTAATTTCATCTCAACGAATTTTCGTCGTGTTTTATTATTTCGGTATAGAATTTATAGTTTCAAATATTTATGGGATCGAAATCCATGCCAAAATTATACAATACCACCGCGCGCGTCTTTGCACAAAAAAGCTTGCCTTGAAACGCTTTTAAAACAAAATGTCGATGCATCGGGTCACATTAAGCAAGAATTAAGCACCATGATCCGGCAAAAACTTCATCTAAACGCACAATTATTATATACAGCTCAGCCTTGAATTCCTCCAAATAAAAGCAATTAATTTCCTCCTAAATAAAAAAAAAATATATGCACACACAATAATCGCGCCTAATTCTCGTATCTACCTATATACTTACACTATCCATTCCACTTTTCGCTCGCAAAAATTCCCCCCACGACCGTCTTCGATGACTCGGCGAAACGGTATATCCTCGCTCTCCCTCTTATTTTTCATCGCCTTCGTTCCGTTCGCTCGCCTCGCGCACCTGTTGCACTTAATATTATATATCCGCCGCGTTCACCCTGACCGCGAGAAATGAATCCGTCGCTGTTGCTGCTGCTCCACCCTTTGAAAGGGATTTGTAAGCGAGAAGATTGGGAGAAATTTTAAGGATGGACGGATTTTCAAAGAAAAACAGCTATTTCTTCGTCAATTTTCATTGCAGTAATAAATAACGATGTTATTAGATTTTAGATGATAAGCATTTTAACGGATTTAAGGATATCGGATGTACAAGTTGCTCATAAAAGTCTCCATTTATCACACCAACATACAAAAGCCTTTTATGCGTATATCACTCAGTATTGGTGTTAAGACTGTAGCCATCTGCTACTCTAAAAACTATCACTTCCCACGAGGATTTCATTAAGTTTTAAGTTCCTGATTATATATTTTCATATCCTAGAGTATTGATCTAATAAAGTGCAGTCTACTGTATTGATTATAGTCAAGCTTTTAATAATACAAACAGTCTTCCGGCACGTTTCCTCGAAAAAGTCTGCTCTGATCGTTAATCTAAATAAGTGCAGCAGCAGAATCACAGCTTCCCTCATCATCTCCAAGATTTTCGGACGCTTTTTGTTTACCAGACGAAATTAAGACACGCGAAAAACTCGGTAAAAAGAACGGCACCCATTATGACCTCTCAGCGCGCATTACCCGAAATTTATCACCCGTATTTAAGTCGTAAATCCACGCGAGAATTCCCTAATATAAACCAGTCCCGACCGAGCCAAGAGTATTCTTAACCCAAAACAACCAACACTTCATCGCGAAGTCAATTAACGTGATTAATCCCAAATTTTGCAGCTGTTCTTCATCCTGCGTAAGAAGAACCAACACGTCTCGACGCTCCACGTCATTCACCATGGCATCATGCCCTTCTCCGTCTGGATGGGTCTGAAGTTCGCCCCTGGTGGCCACTCTACATTCTTCGCCCTTCTCAACACTTTCGTCCACATCGTCATGTACTTCTACTACATGATTGCCGCCATGGGACCCGAGTACCAGAAGTACATCTGGTGGAAGAAGTACCTCACCACCTTCCAGATGGTAATATCTCTTTTTTTTTTTTTAATTTGGACGAATATTTTTACATTTATTGTCGAACAATTGAGAGTTGCATTGCAAACTTATATTTTCATGTATGCTTGCGTTATATATGCCTGAGTACTTCTTGAGTGCTAACGACGAAAATATCCATACCAAATCAAAAGTGCTTGGTGACGGAAAAATTCGCGCATTCAGCCAGTTTGCGTTATTGATATAGCACACGAGCACTTTTTTGTCCGTCACAGGAGTTAATTAAACTTTATATGTATAGAATATCTAGAACGATAAATTATTGACTATATTTCAAAACGATTCTATTATTTGATCAAACATCTTTTTAACAGTATTTACACAAATTTACAAAATTCCACGATCATTTATTGAGAAAAAGTTTAGTAAAAATTATTAATAATTTTGTAAAAATTACTATACTTTCTCGTAAAGCCACCACCGACTGTATAAACCTAAATTAACCACAAAGTATGGTAATTTTTTAGGTTTCCACAGTTTTTGATAGTTTTACCAGACACTATTATAATTTTTCCATAACTTCTTTCTCAGTGTACTTAGCTCTCTCCATTGTCGAGTAACAATAAATTATAAATATACGTTCTCATAATTCGTAAAAAAAAAGATACAAAAGCTAACAACGATCGTCTCTCTTTCAGGTCCAATTCGTGATGATCATGACGCACCAGTTCCAGCTGCTCTTCACCGAGTGCGACTACCCTCGCACCTTCATGATCTGGATTGGTCTCCACGGTCTGCTCTTCCTCGGCCTCTTCTCCGACTTCTACAAAGCCAAGTACAGCATACCGACGGGCAAGTACCGCAGGCACGACGCCAAGGCGAACGGCAGCACGAGCAACAACAACAACACGGGCGCGTGTATGCCCGTCCTCGAGGACGAGTCCTCGTCGTCGTCAGGCTCGAACGGCCGACACAAGCAGAACGGCGTCAGCTCGTACGCGACGATCTACAACAAGGAGTACAACAGCTGTTACAGCAGCGGCACGAACAACGGCTACGTGGCGAACACGGACGGCGGCGACAAGAAGCTCGCCTAATCGACGGGGCGGAGGCCGAGGCGCCGGCAGCACCATCACCAGCACCAGCGGCGGCGCTGCACTACTGCCGCGGCCGCCGCTGCCACCTTCTCCTGAGCCCGGGGCTCTGCGTCTCTATGTAACCGCTGATGCGCGCTGGCCTGCTACTGTACCATCGCCACGCTGCTGACGACGACGATGATGATGATGATTATTAGTCAGTCCTTCGCCTTGCGAGGATTATCACACTGCGACGCCGTGCATTCTGTAAGCGCTGAACGTCGTCGTCGTCGTCGTCATCGTTGTTGCTCGCTCGCTCGCCGCTCGAATTTCTGAGGGACTATGTATTTATTCGTGACAGACATGAAAAAAAAAGAAAGCCGCGCGCACGCCCGCGTGCCACTTGATAAATGTGTATAAAGTATTTATTACGAGTGAGAGAAGGAGAGCGTTGTTGATGCTGTAATAGCGTTTATACATATTTATTGGGAGAAGGAGAATGTTGCAGCGCGTGCGTGCATGCGGACGGGCGGAGAGTCGAGCGAATAGGAGCGCGCGTGCGCAAGAGACAGTGTCCTGTCGCCGTGGAGTCTCTCGATGATAATGAGGATGAGGATGATAGTTTTTACGGGGGAGATAGATCATGTCTCCCTTACTCCGCGTACTACGAATAACTACACTACCTACCTTCTATTTTTTTTTTTTCATTTTCCTCCTTACCCTACCCCCACCTCCCTCCCTGCGTCTATTCGTCTTTTAATTTGATGCGATTTTTATCCCTCCTTACCCACCCTACTATATTTCTTTATTTTGTATTTTTTAATTGTATTTGTATCTAGGCATTATCCCTTTTTACCGTGCCGAGTTGTCGAGAGTGTGGTTGATCGCTTTCCGCGCGGACAGAGAAGCGAGAGCATGAGCTCGTGGTTTCTTAACTTAATTGACCGATTGCGAGAAGTTAAAATAATTTATCAGTGTAATTTTGTAAGCCGAGAGAAAGAGAAGGTGATCGACAAAGTTATAATTTCAGCTCGGATATGCGAACGAATCTTTCTATCAGAGAATGTATCTAACTTTGTTCGTTGCCTTCGAAATTATTATTTTTTTATATCTCTTGTAAAACTTATACATTTGGAAGAACTTTGCTTTGATAGCAAATGAATTTTCTCTAGTGTAGTAAAAAAAGTGCTGACGGAATGATAAAAGTTTTTTTTCGTCATGTTTCATGGTAGATCTAAAACATTTAACACCCGTGTCTTTAACGGACGTTAAAAATGTATAGTTACGAAAAAATCTTTTTTATTTTCATTTTTTTTTCTTTCGTTAATGTAAAATACCAAGTTCAGTCTAAATTATAGTTTATGTACTAAATTAAATTTATGTTAATGTATGATAATTATTTTGAATTAACAAAATCGCGTAAAGTGTATGCTAAACATAAGTGCTGTATAGAACGAGCAAAAAAGCTAATGTTTGATAATTTATGCCAGAAGGCATTGTCAGATAAAAACAGGGATTTTGAGCATAATATCTCTTATATTTTGTTAAAAATTAAAAATATTATTTTTCTATTTTTCGAACAAAATGTTAATTATGCTTTATGGAGATAAGTAAATTGCTTCGAAATTTTATTAATTAAGCGAAGAAAAAGAACATTTGCGTTTTAAGTAATGTAACGAGCTGTCTGGCTGAATAATGGAAGGCTGGCCACACTCTCATGTCTCACGCGACGTGTACATTCTTTATATATCGCTATTATTACTTTTAATCGTCATTTACCTTTAATTCGTTTGTAACTGCGAGTGCCTGTTCGAGTGCGTCCAGTTTCGTGCGTTAGTTATACAAACATATTATAAATATTATACGTGTGCATAATTTTCTCGTTGTGCGTGTGTTTATTAATTCTCTGCTTGTTGAATAAAAAAAAAGAAAATCGTGTGTGAGAATTAGTGACTGTATGTGGTGTACGCGTGCGTGTAAGAAAGACCGATTTATCGCTTGGTCCGAATGTGTTCATCAACAAAAAAAAAAATGAATTATAAGGAAAAAATTTAATAGTAATGGATAAAATAAAATCAGTAACTTTGGTGTTCGTCCTAGAAACTAGAGCTATTCGAAAGAAACATTGCGAGTGCTCTCTGTCAAACTTATACCTTTCTTTTTTTTAAACGATTTCTCGTAGAATCGACACAGCGGCTTTTGCTCGGACTTGTAATTTTTGTAAATTTGTCTATGGTGCAAAGGAAGAAAAAAGTGGATTTCGAGTTAGTTTTCTTAATTTTTTTACGGAGTGCAAATGGTGAAACGCAACTTTATACAATTTTGTACAATAATTAGCGAAAAGTAATGCTACTTCGGAAATGATTCCAATTTTTATTCAAGACTTATATTATAAATTTACGGATTTGATGGAAAATAAACTACGATATTTGTAAGAAACAATTGTTACCTACAATGGAAAATTTGACGCGTTTTTAAAGCAATTGAATTTTAATAGCATTTATTAAAAATAGGATTCAATTGCTTTAAAATTTTGTAAGAGTTGGATAACAATTTATATTGTTTTAACAGTTTATCGATTGTTACGAAAAGTGAAAATAGATACTGTTCTTTGATGAAAAATAACAAAAAAACGCATTTGTACACTTCTCATTTCATTACCCGGTCGGAGGATTATCGTCGAGCTCGTATAAAGTTATATTTTACTGTTGAAAGCGCGTGAAATAACGTGGACGAACGGAACTTCACTTTTTCCCGCATTTTCTTTTCGGACATTCAGCACACAGATCCAAGAGAGAAAAAAAAATTTAATACGACGATTACCTCGATAAGATGAAGGCACACACGGTTTCTCTTCGTTTGCGTTGTTTATTGAACACTCGAAAGAAACCTGTTACCGCTAGCTAGGTTGAAGTAAAGAATAACAAAAAAACACTATGCAAGATATCTTATAAGTATAAGTATACGTGCGATACTTGCGCGCATAGGGCGGAAAAAGAGCGAGAAAAAGGATGAAATAAACAGTTGTTCTATTGACGGCTTGCTTGGAGATGACTAAAAATTTTCATTGAAAACAATTTTCAGCGACGGAGACGTAACATCCACTGCGATGTTCTGCGTGATTATTACCGCATTTTGCATTTTTACAAGTTTGATCTTCTTTTACCATACTTTTGTTGAATTTTTGCAAATTAAGACTAAAATCCAAATAATAACTAGTAAGTTGATAGCATTCTCATGATGGCAATGGTTTTCAATAAAATTTTTATAACCATGCAGAAGTACTATGTCGTCGTCAACAGAAACCTTCATTGTCTGCATTTCATTTTTTATCAAATATATATAAAAAGAGAAGAAAACCTACAATGATCCCCTCTTACGACTGAACCTTCGATCCTCTCGCCGAACACAATGAGTAAATAAGGAAAAAGAGAAAAAAGTTAACAATGAAAGACAGGCAGCGTTCGAAAGGAATATTAAGTAAAACCGATCCAACCGTGTTCTCACGGATCTCGATTGGATTATTCTCGTATATATATTATTATTATTATATGCGTTATTTCGCCCCGTCGACGGGCTGTGACACTGCACAAAAAACAGAAAGATAAAAGTTGTAAACAGGGAATGAAGAAAACAACGCAAAACGTGTATTAATCGTGATAAACTTTGTATCCCGCGCCTCCCGGCTCTGTTTGTCTACCACTATTATATTACTTCTCTTTTTTACCCAATGCCGGACGGCGACTGCTTTTGTTAAACACCTCTCTTTCGCTATATTTATTTATTATCGATAAACGTCGAGGATGATGAAGATGAAAGAAGGAAAGAAAAAACAATGAAGCGAACAATTTGTAAATGACATTTTTTTTTGTTAAATAAATGCAAAAATTGATCGACGATGGCGTTTTTATTGCTCTGCGTGTGTAGGAGGTATCCGCATTGTGTCGGACGGCACTGGAGACGTTGTTTGTAACGTGAGTGATTAAAGTGTCTAGGGTTAATTAATTTCCATTTTTAGAATGAAGGTGCGAATTGTAAGTCTTAAAGCTCTTGTCTCTCAAACTTTACATTTCATATACAAGCGAGTAAAGTCGCAGATTAACTTTACTTCTGTGTTGCAAATAAAACTTTATTTCCGACTTAACTGTGGCTACTTTGTTGACTTGGAAAAGTAAGACTACAAGAGATACATTTTTAAATATGCCGCGATGCTGGGGGTGAAGAATTACTTTATTCCGTGTTTTGAGCGAATAAAATACAACTTTTGTTCCGTTTTTCGGGTCAATAAAATGGCCATTATAGTGGAGTCAGGAATAAAGATTATTACTGTCTACAGTGCTTTTGCGATTCACGAACATAATTGTAGACAATTTGATCTTGATTGTAGTTAAAATTAAGATTTTTATAATTCTTGTATAGCTAATAGTGCTTCAATATTCTTCTCGAGCAAAGTGCGACACAATCAATTTCTACTTAATCTAGAGCTGAGATACAAACAACTTTACATATACACCCTGTTATTGAGAAAAAGAATATGATAAAAAAGACACTTGTTTGTAATTCGATTATATTTTTGTACATAACATTATAACGTGAAAATTGAAAGAGCTGACGATATCTCCATTATACGTACGAATTTACTCGCTCGGTAATCGACTTTTCCGTTGCTTATATCTTTATACTGCAAGCGCATCTCTCTCCTCGCTCTGTGTGCGTTTTCCACGAATCTTTCCTTTCAGCGAGAATAGCAAAGGAGCCTTCTTCTCTCGTTCTGTCTCTGTCTTTCCTTTTTTTTATATAAAAAATATATTACATTGTATGTGTATGTGAAAGTATACATATGGAATCAAAGACTTGTAATGTTTTCTCCTCGAGGATTACTATATTAACGCCCCCGAATTTTTCTGTGACGAGAAGAGGATACAAAAATATAATGCTTTTGCGTCGTCGCGGGTGGACAATTTTATACGAGACGTTGGTTCGTTATCTTTTTAATAATATAAGATGAAAAAGTTAATACTAATAATAAACGCTTATTGGTTCACGAAATGAATACTGTGCATTTGTTCTTTATACTTATACCACTTTTTTTACGTATATGTCATTTTGTATCGATAATTATAGGCACTGAAAAATTCTCATCTTTATTTTAAAATTTTTTCATCTTACTCATCGCGTGTTTATTTTTATTTTGAGAATCTAATAGACAAGTCGTAATAGAAACGTCATTGTAATTTTTTTCATAATGATTTCTTTTCTACTTCCTTGGAAAACAATAATAAGTTGATACCGTCGCAATCAATTCACTTTTATTCACTGATCACGTCAACGGAATCTAATAATTGCACGAAAAAACCACCATTTCATTTCAAAACACGTTAAGTATTCAACGTCAACATATAACGTCATAAGAATTTTCCAATGTCTGGCAAAAGAGCGCAACCTCGATGATAAAAAATATGAAAACGATGTTAAAGGAAACAAAAAATGTATAAATGTCCCATTTCCGCGACAAAACATACATCAGAAAACCGGGCAACTATAAAGAGAGCTGTTATTACGCCTTGTACGTGATAAAGCAGATCGAAGATGCAAATCTGGTCATTCAACGGAAAAATTTCTAAACTCATAATTACTTGAAAAGGTCCGATAAAAACTAATACAAACATTCAAATTCAGGTGCAGAAACCGCATAGGATATTAGGTTTCTGCACCCTTTTTATCTGGCTCTATCGGATCTTCTCAACCGGAATTATACGCTCGAACGTAAATCGCGTTATAACGCATAAACGATCCATGAATATTTACCATCATTCACATTTCACCTATGACGCTCGCACAGTCTCGCATTATTCAAATAAGTTGTGCAAATTCCTAGCGCGCGCGCTCGCAACGTGTAAAAAGTCTACGATTTGCCTAATGTATCCGCTTTTTTTTATATATGCTCGTCTCTCTGCGATTCGTTTAATTTTTACGGATGCTGGTTATGTAGACATTTTTATTCGGAATTGTAGCTTCCCTCAAGTCCGACACGATTTGAATTTTCGAATAAGTTGAATGGGATTCCGAACAATACTGCAAACACGAGTGACTATTTTATGGCTAATCCGCCAATTACACGCGTTATTTTGCGTATATCTTAGCGGAGTAGTCGGAAAGCTGGATTAAGAATAAATTGATGATATTAGCGTCATACGTTAGAAAAAAAGTTATTGATAGTTTTATTTACGTGTCAGTCGCGGTAAAGCTTCACAGTTGAAATGAAGGATATCATAATAGGTATACCTTTTTTATGAAGCAAATAAGAAGATTTAAATTCAGATGTCTTTTTGGATTTTTATGATAGGTGTAATGATGATTTAAACCAGGAATTGCGGAAATTTTTGAATGCTAAAATTTAATCAGTCAATTTTTATTTGCTATACGTACAATTTGAAGGTATTATGATTTCATGTATAAATATTTATAGATATTTTTAGGACCTTTTAAAAACTTTACCGGAATTTTCATATTGGTTTAAAATATTCCAAACATCATCTAACATCATAAATATAAATACTTTTCAAGCAACCAAAACCAAGATCAGAGGAAAGTTCGTTCTGCCGCAGTTGCCTTATACGTCGGCAAAAGTAAAATCGAAACAAAAACCCCATCACCTCGCAGCCGCGCAATTACGCAAGCCATCGAACTCATATATACCAAATACTCTTCTTCGCACGTGTCTACACTCGAGAGTTCAATCGGCCGCGCAATAAAATCCCATCTTCAGCAAATTTTATCTGGGGAAACCCATATTACGCATATAATATGCGTGCGCGAGGTAAGTATAGATTTGTTTTGCAACATGTATCTATATATAATCTTGTGCGATGATCACGACGCGCGAGGTATTATTGTTTCGTCCGCGAGCAGCCATTAACCCACGAGTTTTCTATATTTTTCGAAAATAACAATGACATGCGTTCTTTCTGTTAATAGCAGCGATAAGCTACAGGTATATACGAATAGTTTCATTGGCATCGTTAGATCATCGTAGCGCGCGAATACTTCAAAAACTGCCGAAGCTTTTAACGTTTCCTGATCGTTACAGCTGATTTATCGCTTTCTCGAAAAAAAGCCCATAAATCTTCGCTCAAAAGTATCCGTAAACCCACACGATATAAAAATCGCCCGTCAACTTTGGCATGATTTTGCGTATACGTACACCAATATTGACCTTCGGCTTGGGCGCAGATATTTTTCCGCACATCGCCGCAAAAACTCGTCTGCGGCACGGCTATTTTCTGTTTGCTATAAACGTCAGTCGTTGACTTTTCCCGCGCTATCGGCGATACTTAATTCTTTTCCGCGGAGCGAATATATATACGAAAGCGTCGCAGCCGCGGCTCGTTGTAAATATGTTTAGGATATGTGCGTTCAAGAGCAATTTGTCGCGCGAGATATATATAATTTGTCTTTATAAATTAGCGGCGTGATTTTTTTTGTTTTCGGAGCGCGCTCTGCGATAATGAATGATAAGGATTATCGTATTGGACTGTCTGTGTCTGTGATTTCATGCGTAAAATGGAAATTATTCTCGGATAGTTCTATACTAAGTATCTGTAATAATATTCTGTACTTCTTGAATGACTTGAAGTTTTTAAGTATGAAATTAAAAAAAGAAAAATGTTTCAAATGAATGCATAATTAACAGCGCAATTCTTGTTTTTTTTTTCTCGAAAAGATGCAAAAAATCTTGTTCCGCATGAGTTAATCGCCATCCTTTATTTTTCGACAGCTGTCTTATAACAATGCCGACAGTTCTCTATCTACTCGCCGTGATAGACCTTGTTATCCGTGCCTGATATATAATTGGCCCTTAGAGGCCCATCAGGATGAAACGTTTTTTCTTCGGACAAATGTCTTCAACTCCGCACGAGTCAATTCATTAGCCCAAAGATCTGCGCAGTCACGGCCCGTACACAGCCATCACCCCATCATAATAAAAATAATAATAAAACACACATTTTTTCCCGTAAATCATATATATATAACCGCCTATATCTCAGGCATGCGCTCGATTATCACAAAGAAAACCAGCACCACTGCACATTCATTTCGAAACCCACTCAGAGAGCTGTGGGCTCGCTTCCAAATGAAAACACACGGCTGACGTGGAATCGCAATAATACACGCTGCGGGGACTGGGTCACACATATGTAATACGTCACGCGCGTGAATGGCTGTGTGTGTATAGTTGCACCCGACGACGACGTCTCGAATTCGGCACTGTGACGTCACTTTCATTCGCTTAAAGACGCGGTGAGAGGTGTGCGTTAATAGCTGAGGGAACGAGGGGACAGCGGCGGTAGCTTGTGGCTATTGATAGAGATGAAGTCAGTGACTTCTGTATAAGAGAGAGATAAGGTTGGGTATGGGTTGATCGGAGGGTTTTCTTTTTTAATGGGATTCAGGTGTAAGGCGATGGATAAGTATATAGTTTTTGCGGATCATTTGAGTGATGTTTGGACTTTATGTATATGGCAATCGTATGCGTTATTAAAAATTTAGTGTTCTCTTTTTGTTGAAAAGGTTGAGATATTAACCCAGTTGTTCTGTAACATACGAAAGGATAAAATAACGATGAAAAATACATTATTACATAGTATAATATACAATAATTACAATCTATAAAAAATATACAAAATATTACACTTAATACAGACATTCGTATATTATCTTCCAACCAAACGAAACTTCAAAAGCCTTTTAAGTAAGTTACCAAATAAGCGTGCATTGCGATTGATTTCCACCGTATAAGTTATACCCACCTGCGTGCGCACCCACGGCAAATAAATCAATTTTCATATCGCAATGAACAACTCACGGGCGATTAGTTTCGCGTTGCATAGTCCGCGAAATCCCCCACATCGACGCTGAGAAGCCTAATCAGCCGCATCGTGTGCATCACTCCTCTCTTTCTCTCTAAGCGAAAAATTGCATGGTATATTATTTCACAATATGTATGGTTGAACTCCCGCGAGGTCAGTAGGTGAAAGTGTACACACAGAAACACCGTATTATACTCTGAGTATATCAGTTTTATTTGCATGTCTTATTGCAAGATTAATGCGGCTCCTCGCCGATGTACATATTATCTAAGGAAATTGTCGTGGGGAGAGAGGGTAAGAGAGTCTATGTAACGTGATATCCCCGTGCCCGCGAGCGCGCGCGCACGCTGTTAATGCGATGATCGTTTGGTAATGTGTATATATGGTCAATATAATTATGCATATACTTAGGTGTATGCGGTCGATAATTTGCTTATAAATACTGCTGAAAGGCGTAATAAGTTATTAGGGGTTATACCCGTAATTTTCAATATAACATCTTTATTACGATGTCTTAAGTACGCGCACGGGAGCATAGGTATAAGGCAAACAGATTCGAATACGATGCCTCTCGCTCCATAACGAATCTGATATTTGTTTTGAAAACAAACCGTGATGCTCTCACGGTAGCGCCGCGGTATTGAATGGCGTTTCCGTATTACGATTCAGATGAATACATTTTATAACGCACGTCAATCATCGTATCGGGCCTTTACATACTTATGTACATGGAATCGCGGAAAGTTTTTCCTTCGATCGGAATTAATTAACCATAACGTTCTGTAGATGCTGCAGAGAGAGAGAGAGAGAGAGAGAGGGGGGGGGGGAAGATGTTGCAACAGCGACCACGAAAGCAATATTTAGTTAATAAACCAAAAATTGTGTTTATACATGCTTACTTCTAAGCACTCGTTTCGAGCTTATCTCTCGTATGAATCTCTCGGGCCGTATGTCGTTGAGTAACATATATCGTTAAATTCACAGTACTTTTAACTAAGGCGAGTATTTTTTTTCTTCAAGTAATTCATTGCTGCTATTAGCTTGCCCTACACGTAGCACAGACAATTACATTTACTTCGCAACGCTATCTCACTTTTATCGGCCGCAAGCATTTACTGAATCAGGGGATGTACAAAACCGTCTAAATAAGGTACACTTTTCAAAATGGCACCTTTTTAGACAGTTTTGTACATCCTCAGGCTTCGTCCTGTGACACTCAGATTACAGAGCTTTTTTCTAGTGTTTCTGGGCTTCGCAGGGCAAGCTAACAGCAGCAATAAATGAAATGAAATGAAAAAAAAAAAAATGCTCACCTATAGTTAAAAGTATTGTAAATTTTCTCATACGTATACTCTATTCTAACTCCACGCGTGCGCACTTATACGTCGGTCGCTTTCTTCCTTATCTTATCGTGCGGCATTCTCATATTATACTTACCTTTACGAAACTAGAAACTCTGACAATTCGCGTATGACGTCCGCCATTGCCTCGCCCCAGCCGCATCAAACTAAAATTCGCCCGCAGGTATAATATATTCTTAAAATTCGAATGACCGCCGTATAAGAATTTTTGTAAAATAACTTAATATTATTGTAGGATTCGTTTAATAAGCATATATATATAATAGTCGCACATGGCCCATTTCCCCTATCTCTCTATTTCGTTCTCTCTTTCTTCAACTACGACGCAATTCCTTCGAAACACTATACACATTACATTACATACCCATACGTATAAGTATAAGGCTTATCTCCAGCGGCTCACCCGTATGTATGTACACATAGCCCTATACTCGGTGTAAATATCCACGTTATACCTACCTATATACCAACCATTCCACTATAGCGCTCTGTGCAGGCTTCCGATCCTGCGAGCGCAAGTACTTACAGTCGATCGTCCGCGACTACAGTAGCTGCTGCTATATAGTCGCTCGTACACGCAGTATATAGTTGTTCCCGATTGCCTCGCGCGCGTGTCTGTGTGTGTCACAAGGTGTGCCGGAAGCGCATCGCGCGCGTGTCGCGCGTCGAGGGACAACAACTCTCCTCTCTGTGATATATTTTTAATACATATACGTGTTATTTTAGCTAAGAAAAGAGGAAAAAATAATCTTCGTTCATATTTTTTAAGTAGCTTTTTTATATA
>JAPYZO010002825.1:0-20446 GCA_030522905.1 Torymus flavipes | reverse complement strand
TATATATATATATATATATATATATATATATATATATACACATATATCGGCACGGGTTGTGCTTCGCACGTCTCTCGCATTATTAATGCAGCTATGTTACCTGGGGTAAATAAACTAGACAATGGAAAAATTTGTTATTCAATGCAATTATTCACAAAAAACAATATTCAGGATGAAGCAATGGAGTTTCATACAATTCTCTCTTCAAAAAACAGTGACCGGATGTTATGAAGCATGTAAAGATTGAATTTGATTGGTTTGCTCAGAATAGGTGCCAAAATTTTTTATATTTAAAGCTTTGAACTTGTGTATTTAAAAATAAATAAAATAATGTATAAAAATGAAAATCAAATATTAAATTAAATAAATAAATAAATAAATTCTTACTTGAAAGATTTGTTGAATTATCTTATTATTTACGAAAAAAATTAAAATTATACAAAAATAACGTGTTTATAGCCTCAAAAACAAAACATGAAATGCAAAGCACGTTTAAATTTAGCTAGTATTTATGAAAAAAAAATTATTTTTAAGGAATCCGAAATTTATCATGGCAGTGAAAGGTTTTATAACATTAAGTTCAATTGTCGCGAGCATATTGTAGTAAATATTTTAGTTCGCCAATCAAACATAAGATTTATATAATACTTTTCTATAACCGATTTTAGAGCTCGATTATTAGTATAAGCATGACGTAATTAAAAAAAATATATTACTTTGCGGTGTTTACTAAGTATTCGAAAAATTGTTTTCGAAGCGTTCACCGACATTTTCCACATTCTGTACATCTTAAAATATATGGGAAAGATTTGTGACGTACTCTTTCTGCCATTAACATTATTTTTTTGAGAATGTTTTTAAAAGCCGTTGTATACTTCCAACAGAAGAAAAATAACTGTAAAAAGCAAGTTTTTATTTTCTTTTTTAAATTAAAAAATAGTGATTTTGTTTTTCAGCGTAGTTCAAAGTTGAGTATTAAAAAAATAGACGAAATATTCCTATGAACGTATTTTTTCTATTTTTACTCTGTTTTGTGTATACTTCACGCCTAACTTTAAACTATAACAACTATAGCTTCATTTTTAACGGAACCAATATTTTTCAACTCTAAACATAGCAAATGAGAATCCTTTTTCTCTAAATAAATTCGATGTTAATGTTATGAGTTAGATCTTTTAAAAATATCTCTATGATGATAAATAATTCATTATTACATACTCTCTAAATGTAAAGTAATGAAAAAATCTGTAGTGATAAGTAGGCAACTTCGGAAATAGTGAATATGCACTCCGAAATAGTGGTCATTCTTTATTTCAGTAGTGTATACTAACTTTTTTAAATAGTGAAATTTCGCTATTCGAAAAAGTTAGTATACACTACTGAAATAATGAATACCTACTTATCACTACCTATCACTACAGAATAGTGATTTTTGCACTACTTTACATTTAGAAGTATATCATACAAACAATTATAGCTAATTATTACTATACAAATGACAACTCACTCCATACAAGATTTAGAGTGTTGACAACAATTTCAATCAATATGATTAATGTGTCCGTACATATTAAATGTTATTCCTCTTGAACATGATTGTCAGATTTACCTCAATGAATAAGTTATAATACAATCATGGCATCCCCGATCTTCTTAACAATAATTCAATTACAATGAAACTGTTATTATGACAAATGAAATTATGTCGAATTATTATATGATTTATCTATATTAAAGTAATCTTCAACTTAAGCTGAAAGAAAAGTCAATAACAATTTTGAGAAACCGCGCACAAGATCGCAAATGAAATTTCCTTGAAAATTTTTCTGCACCATTACAACCACATCACAACCGGACGTCGGCATCCTGCGTAAATTTAAAAGGAGGTCCATTTACCGGGTTACATTTCGCGCGCTGTGAATTATATGCACTCGTACCGCGCGAATTTTAGATTAACCGCCATTTTTAAATAGTCTTCCGTTCGCGTTCAATATCTCGACGCTCGCGCATTATTGAAGTCGCGCTAGCGCGCATCCGATCCGCCGGAAAATTTATGACCGGCCGGGGCAAAAAATTATCGCTGCACACGGCGACCGCTGCGGTCGATTATTACGCAACCCCTACGGAGAATATTCAATTATTGTTATAGCTCCGCGCGCACAGACCCCGATCCACATTGTAATTAGTCTTTGATTTGATACACTGTACGCGACCGCGCGCGCGCCTGCAGATTGATATTTCATAATGAAGTATCGCAGCGCCGCGGTCCTCCCCGTACGCGTCCGGGCATGCGGCCACGCACACGTACAAGCGTATCAGATTTAATGAAACTCCATAACGATGCTAAATTAATTAAGCTGTGCCCTGCCGCTATGTGCTATCGGTGGTAATTAATGTTAAAGTGTTCTGATTGGATTTGAAAAAATATTGTTTCGCCTGACTTGACGATTTCACGAAAAACGAAAAATGTGTATATGAAAACTCGAAAATTGTAATAATCGTCGAGTGTATATGAAGCGATGAAAAATAACATCGTATTATTGTCTCCCAAAGCGTAAGTAATGATTTATTTCGTAACATTTATCGTTGCGTTAGATTACCGTGATGTAATCGACGGCGCTATCTCAATTTCCCATCGGGAAAAAGGCGCCTCGCTATATATATTATATATATACGCACGTACGTGTCCAGGGAAGCGAAATTGCAGGGCTCGTGACATATGCGTCTACAAAAGAAACAAACAGTAGATAAATTTCGAAATTTCACGGGTGTAACTCGCGGAGTAAACGCGTTCTTTCTTTTCCTTTCCCGCTCTTCCTTTTCCCCTTTTCCATTCTCTCTTTCACTCTCTCGACTGCTGCGGACGACATCCGGCTGTAATATCGTCTCAGTTTACGCAATTGTCCGTCGCAGACGTGCACACACTGAGAGAGGCGACGGCTAGCCCCGGAAAGCAAGCGCGACGAATGGGACGTCGTCTCTCTCTCACTCGCGAGGGGTCGAGTGAGTTCAGTCGATGGAAAACATTGTTGCGCGAGCTCGCGCGAGCACGCGGGAATGGAGAAGAAAAAAAAAAGACAGATAGGGAAAGTATGGCCAATGAAAGGAGAAGAAGAAGTCGCGGAAGAAGATAAAGACGCAAGGGTAAACACGCGAGAGAGAGCCATGGTGAGGGGTAAGTGAGAGGGGGAGAGAGACGCGGGGCTGCGGAGAGAAGAGAGAAATCGTGAAAAATATGGGATGAGAGAGAGGGGAGGAGATTGAATGGAAAAGCGATTTTTACGGGCGAAATTTTTACTTCTGTGTCTCGGATGGTCGAATAGCGTCGCATTGTTTGGGGTAAAATATGAATTTGAGCGGAGGACGCACGCTCGCGCGTTGTTTGCACACACGTCCGTCCATGGATGACGAGGTGACGCGGCAGCTGCGTGTTGGCAATAGCTTTTTATCGTAATAATTATTCATATTTATCGCTATGATATTTCTTTCATTTGAATTTTCCATGTTGTTGGAGAGAGAGAGAGAGCTTTATTTTCGTTACATTATTTTTTATGAGAGCGAGGCGAGCGGCCTCCGCTCTCTGTATGCAGTAAATAAAACGCATGACTCGAATGCATGTTGACTTTATTCAGAAAATAACGCTGACCCTGTGCTTTGTAAATGCAATTTTAGCTGCGAGGAAATTCTTCGACAAAAAAAATCTCCCCCTCTGTCAGGAAAAACTGTCTGCACGCGAGTTATTTTCATTGTTTCAATAATTTTTATTTTCAAGCACCAATATACTACAATGGATAATTACATACATGAAGTAAATTTACTTTAGCTTTTGCGCCATCATTTATTTCTTTTTCTATCACGACCTCGACATTTTATTTAAAAAAAGTAAATATATGCATCCATAAAAATCTTTGCCCTTTAAAGGTTTCGCTCTTAAAAATATTTCAACCTTTGCATATACATATAAGCGTCGTATAGAATATTCATCTTTTATATATAATCGTTTGTCGTTCCAGTCAGATATTGAAATAAAACATATAAACGCAAAGCCAGTACTAATCTGAAATTCTAAAAGGCCACGCGGACGTATTTTTAAACGCACCGTCCAAGAGATGCGCATAAATTATAAAAGCCCGCGATTGAAAATTTCACTGGATTTCCTCCGACGTCGGCAAGGGAGCTTGAGAACGGAAGAAAGCGAGACAGTAGATAGCAACGAGAATAAGAAAGGAGAGACGAATATAGAAACGAAAAGCCGACGAAAGAGGCGAAACGCGGGTACGGGCTAATGAACCGTGACTGCGCGGCGATAATGAAACTCAAAGTCGGGCTTTGAGCCGTGCGGCGCGCGCTTATTTATGCACCAAGCGCCCGCGCTATATAGCGTATGCCACGTGCATATAAGTATTACGTATATCGGCTACGCGGCCGGCCGCTAATACTCACGTACTTACTTCTCTCTATATATATGCGAGTGCTAAAAAAAAACGTCGATATTATAGAGGAAAGCGCATGCACAGTCGCGCTTATATATACATGTGGCGTCAGCGTTGAAGCAACAATCGCGCGCGGCAGCCCGATAAGTATTCAATATGCGCACGCAACGGTCGGCTTTGTGCGCCAAGTTCTTTCGAAACTCGGAGAGAAGAGGCAAGCGATAAGGCGGGTGTGCTTTCTCTCTCTCTCTCTCGCAACATAGAGAACTGATAAGGAAGTTTGGTGCAAAGAAGTTTCGGGGCTCGAGATAAGACGCAGCAGCCTCCTTTTTTTTCTGGTTGTTTTTAATTATGTTTCGGGCCATGTTTATTTAGAACGCGATGTTCAGAAAGAGACAGTTGACAGATACTAAATGGGACCGCGGCGGTTTTACCGCTGTTTGTCGCCTTTGGATTGCCAAATAACTCTTTTTTATCGCGGCGGTTAATTTTCATCTTCTTGGTAATTACTCACTTGGAAGGGGAGAATTATTTAGACGCGGGATACGGATAACAATTAATTGGATTTCATCCTGATTCTCGTTGTATATATATTACATACCGCAGTATACAATTTAAATGACCATTTTCACTCACTCGAATAATAATCAACGTGCAATTTTAGGTATTCCGTTACAAGTCTATATAGTGCTTTGTTGTATATATTCCGTAGCACTATTCCAAGAGAGCGAATTAATTATTGAATGAAGCAAAACACACCATCGCAGTACGTATATATTATACCAGTATAACATTTACATTTGACTTAATTCGGATTGCTTAACTGCTGAGAAATATATACACGACATTGCGCCCGCAACGGAATCAAGTCTGGCAGGCTGCAGTCAAAGCCAATAATGAATCACCATGAAGTCCAACGCGCGCGTGTAACATTCATTTCGCCATATCACTGCTGCGCTGACTCTAATAGTTAAGAAAGCCACCCTAGCCACCCTTCAGATACAAAATAATAAACTCTTTTCTCGTCACAATCTCAATTACCAGTGATAGCGACGCGCGCACGCGAGCACTGCAGTCCCTTCCCCATATATATACGCTGCATCAACCAACAACGCGTATAATCCTCATCATCCGCGACATTTTCCTGTTGATAATTCAGCGGGCCGGGGGAGGCAATATATAAAAATAACATCGTCATCGATGTGTACTACACGTTACGGGGAAATTATTTTCCCGACGCTGTGTACTGCAACTTCCTCTCTTTCCCTCCCTCGGCAGAAACTAGCGTGCATATATATACGGAAAAATATCCCTCCACGAATCTATATAACAAGCCGTAAATGTTAAATGTCCTTATAGTTTAGTATATAGCAACTTCCCCTCCTGCATCCGCGGGGGGGCGGAAAATGAGAAGAAGAGGAAGAAGAAGAAGCAAGTGGAGGAGTAGTGGGAAAAGCAAGGGCTGAGGAAGCAGCTCTTAATGGGCTGCAGCGAGGCGGCGAGCGCTGCACATGCAGCACGGGTTATAGCTTCTTCTCTTGAATTAAATAAAGCGGGAGTAAGAAAGGGGTTCGTTGAACCGCGCGTCCCGCCGTGAACGCCAGCGCGCAATCGATTTCGACAAGTCGATATTCCGAGAGAGAGCCGTAACGCAGAGCTACCCTTCTTCCGGCTCCTCTCTCTTATTTTTCTCTCTCCTCCTCTTTAAATAGAGAGAGAGAGCAAGTGCAGGGCTGATATTGCGCACCTCTATAAATGTATACCCACTACTTCAGCGCTAATTCCGGCACCTCTGGAACAGAGATTAGGGCTCGGGTAATGCGATTCAAATTTATACACTATACTCATTGAAAATCTTTCAAACGCGATTGCATATAATTATTCTCGCGTATATAGCGTCCCCATCGATTATCTCATTATACGAATGAGATATCGAGCGCGCAGAGCCGTCGCGCATCGTTCTCAATCATATCTATATACATCCCCTCGTACACTTAATCTTCCATATTTCATTTCGGCGTTTACACTCGCGATATAAGCACGCGCGGCGCACGACTCCCGTCGATATGTATATATATCGATCTCTGCGCGCACTTCCATAATTCACGGCTTTGCAATTAATAAATCTTGCGAGAACTGCAATCGTAATTGAAAATATACAACGAAATGCGCTCGCACCATGAATTATATACAATTGTTTCGCGTTTATAATGCATTTTAATAGCGCCATATCATGAATCCGCCGTCATAAGCGATAAATATTCATCATCGGCGTCGCGCGACACGGGCCGCTCATTATTCATGCGCGAGTTAAATATAATCACTCGATTATTTACAGATATATATGTAAATATAACAGACAGTCAGTCGCGCGTGCCCTCGGGAAGCCGTCATCGTCGTCCTCGTCGTCGGAGCAGTAGTAGTAGCTCGACAATCCGTGGAAACATAATGATCAGAGTGTACATTTTGACGCTCTACTACAACCTGACAATTGCTTCGCATCGAAACGTGACGTCGGCGTAGCTGCAGTCATATACCCCCTATATACACGTACGGCTCATATATGCCAACGGCGCGTCCGCTAATATCGTTATCAAGAGTCATTTCGAGCGGAAGACCTATAAAGTCCACTTTAATCCCAGCGGCCGTCCTAATGTGAGTTGACTGGCCGGTCAGTGCGCGCGAGAGACACGCCGACGAGCCACCCCCAGCCCCTTTTCGTCTTCGCGCGCTGCCAACTCTCGCCTATATACACCCCCGCGCGTATATATAGCTATTTACACGCTGCTGCGCCTGCACTTCGGAGTTTATCTATTTAGTCGGCTTCGCGCGCGGCGGGCACACGGCCCCTTTTGTGCTGGATTCGGGGGCGCAGCCTTTCCTATTCCAGGGATTCCATTTGGCGCCCGCGTGAGTGCTTCGGCTGCTGCTGTTGGCGCGGTTGAAAAGTAAATTGGTGATTTTCGAGAGAGTGCTTTTTTTGGGGAGGCGATAAATGAGCCGTGGGCGATCTTAATTACTGCTGCTGCATTTATTTTGCAAAAGAAACTTTATGTGGAATAATGAAATAATTATATCATTATATATATTTATAAGTTAAACCATTATTATTTTTTATTCAAAGAGTCAAATTTACGTGCAATTTTTAAAGGAAAAGGTTAATTAATCAGAATAATAATTATGCGTATTGTTATACTGTATGTGTTTGTATGCGACCGTGCGTATGCGAATAATATCTTATTTCGTTATACTGTTACATGGATATTATTATTTCCATCAATAAACTTATGTGTACATATTTGCTTTTAATATCGAAAATAATTCTCGCATCGTATACGAATTCCACAAAAAATAATTTTTACCCCCATTATTTGTTCTGTTGTGCTGTATCAAATTTAACAATGGAATTATGTTTTCTGCATATAAGAATACGTCCATTTACAAAAGATAATTAATATTTAATTAAAATTTATAATTATGGCACATCGTAATAACATTATCGCAACTGTTATAGCAATGAAACATTTATACTATTCCCGCAGTGATCTACAAACAAATATAATTAAAAACTCGCCAACAGACACTCCCCCAACGTATTTTTCACGCAATAAACTCCCTCAGCCCTTAATACCGCTCGAAACTCCCATATATCGAAAATTAATTACCGTAAGCCCTCCAATGAAAAAGCGCAAACAATCGTCATATCTGCTTTCTCTCCCTCGGCCTCGCAGTTCCCGACCCTCGCCGGCAAACAACTCCCGACCAATCTGTGTATATACCTCATGCGCGCAGCCTCCGAATAAGAGCCAGCATCGGACGGATTTATGCCCCTCGTGACCGGTCCGCGACTCGGGGCGATCCATCACAACGGCACCAAGTCGCGCCGTCCGTCTGTCCGTCGGGGCGCGGGGATGCTGCTACTGGCCGATAATTAACTGCGCATCAGCCGCGCGCAAAACGCTATTTTGCGCAATGCCAGCAGCATCGCGCTATACGTGTATATATATAAGACCCGCGAGCGAACGAGCGCCAGCAGCAGCCGTTTCGGAAAACGCACGCTCGTATACACGGCGTAAACTGCAACGACGGTTGGGTGTATATATATATTCGAGCAGTAGTAGCAGCAAATCCGGATGTGTTCGACGTTGCGTCGAGTTAGCACGTGGATGCGGAATATGTAGGTCAGCTCTAGGAGAGGAAGAGAGAAAGAGAGTGCGCAGGGGTGAGAGGGAAGATAAGTATACGTTATCTCCGCCAGCTGAAAGAAAGATTATTCCAGGTGCGCGCGCTGCGCAAGCTCCAACGAATGCTGACGCGATAAATAGGTATACGAGGGACAGTCGGCTGCAGTGCAGCGGCGGATGAACAGAGAGCCGGGGAAGTTGCTCCGAGTCGGCAAAAGAGATAAGCTATCGTAGTAGGACAATATTTGCACGCGTGTGGGTAAACGGCTAATTGCGTTTGTTTAGGAGTTTTTTTATTGTATTTGAGGAGCGCGATTGATTATATGCTTTATCTTAGTCATAGTACCTTGAAAAAGAAAGTATATATTAACGATAAGGTGTGTATTTTATATCGGTATATGATTAGTGTGAGCCCGGGACCTTATTATGTAATTGCATCGTGTCCGTTGTAGGCCGATTTTTTAAATAAGAGCTCTGGTTATGTATGTAGTCATGCGGAGATAATATCGAACCTGTAACACCTATTACGATATGCAAGTACAGATAGAGGCCCTGACTGTAATACTAACTAGGATAATGTACTGCTACTACTATTAATGACCTTTGGGTCCCGGATTCGATTCAAACTCTGAGATATGCTTTCGGATGTGAAAATATGCAGAATGCTGTAATATTAAGCTCTCACGATTTATCAATGTAGAGTTGTGGGCATTTTTAGTTTTTTCTCTAGAGAATTGAGAAAAAACGCTTCTTCTTCGAATCCAAAACATCCAGTGTCGACATCTATTAGTGGCTTTTCTTAGAGCCGGAATATATTTACTCTTAACGAAATTATGATAGACGTTGAGCAACGAAAATTCACGAAAATAGATGCGAAGCTGAGCTGCGGATTTTGACGGTTTATAAGTGAATTATAGTCGCTCAACGTTAAACTGTCATAACTTCGTTAGGACTAACTTAGAACAACTTTAAAAGAAAAATTTAGAATTAAAAACAAAAATGGCGTAAAGGGTTAAATTAAGTAATAGATCAGCATTGACATATCACTCATAATTACAATTATCATGATTCGATCTTTAAATAATTTTTTACTCATCCATAACTTGAGACTATATTGAGTCCTCGATTGAGTCGATAGACATTGAACTACTGGATGAACCAGTTACATATTGTGAATAAGAAAAAGTATTTGTTGAACCATACTTTGGATTCAAAGAGATCTGAAAATCCATAAAATATTTTTTTTTACTCCCTTCGACATTCAAGATCGTTCGAGGATAAAATATATTATATCTCGAACGTTCAAATTTTATAAAAGAATATCAACTGTTTTTTGTTCTTTTTGTAAATCTCTTTTGCTCTTAAATAAAAAATAATCGAGATTTGTCGTCTACCCTCTTAGCTATAAGTGAACTGCCACTACCCATTATCGAAAATTAAAGTTTTCGAAACATCGAAAATCCATTTTGATAATCAAGAAATCATGTGGATTGAAAATTTCAGCTCCGAGTTGATTTTCACTTCGCCCAAGGATTAATTCCACTAAACATCTCCAATACAATTCGAGCAAAATCTCCGGGAACTCTCCTCGTCCTCTCGTTTCCCAAATTTATACGTCGATAACCTCGAGAAAAGGTACCCACGGAGAGTTAGGATTTGGCTTGGCGCCCTTGGCATACACGGCACACGCTCGCCACCACATCGCACATATCCGTACCCGCTACCGTGTTCATCTACATAGTCGCTCTCTCTCTCTCACACACACTCACTCTCTTGCTCTCTCTGCACTCGCTAATGGTTACTCGAGCGTGATTCCCGCGGCCGATGACACGGAAGACAATGATTTCCCTGTCGTTCGCCAGTGGTACATCACACACACACACACACACACACCGGCACGCCCTGCTCGTACTTCGTCTATTATACCTATATACATACACCATACAATCTCCACATGTAGTAGTTGACCTTCTGCTTCTCGTTTTCCCTCGTGCGCGTTACTTTCTCCCGCGCGCGCGCTGAGTCTCGATCAGGCGGCGCCCATATCATGCGCCTTCGTCGCGATTGGAAATGGGTCGCGCGTGTCCATTTCGTTCCGGAATGCGCTTCCATGAGCGCGTGCTCTCAGTAATTCTATGCCATTCGCGAGGAATGCGCCGTAGGGGCGGTGAGGAATTTTTTTTCCACTATATGTTTGTCGCGGAAAAGAGCTATAATAGATATGATGCGGGGCGTAGGCATTGGGAAAGGCGCTGATAGAGGACTTTCGATTATTGATATTATACGTAAATGTGGAATTTTAAACGTAGGTTCATGGTTGATGGTTTCATGGATTCTCCTTGGCACAAGTAGATAGCTCAATTATTGACGGATGATTGCGAGACATGATTTGTGTTATTGTTTGTGAAATGCTAAACGACGATTATTTATATTCGAATTTTTATATCAACTTATTTATTCATTTTATTTGATATAATTTTTAGAAGTACATCAAATAGATAATATATCATTTTCAATTTACTTATTTAAAAATATTCAAAAAGCTGCTATAGAAAATCAATTTTATTTTCATTTTAATTTATCTGTCATAACTTTG
The DNA here is from genome assembly GCA_030522905.1 of Torymus flavipes. Classification (NCBI taxonomy): domain Eukaryota; kingdom Metazoa; phylum Arthropoda; class Insecta; order Hymenoptera; family Torymidae; genus Torymus; species Torymus flavipes. The sequence continues at coordinate 9,233 of JAPYZO010002825.1, read as the reverse complement.
TAAAATTTCATTATTATAAAGCAATAATCATATTACATGCGTTAAACATATATATTTAGTTGTTAATAGCAAACAGTATCGTTGAACCGTTACAGATTGAATTTTAATGAAGTTATATAATTTTGACTTAATGGCATGACATAGATAGTAACATGATAAATTTTGTAATATATTAATGGATAGAGGGTGCAAACTACTGTAGCCGATTAACGAGTGTAATATTGTTTCTATTATAGATAAAATGATCAGTTCTTGCAAAGTGAATGGCATGTATCAGTGCACACCTGATTTCTATACAACTGTCAATTACCATTATAACTAAATAGAATTATCAAATCAATTATATTGAGGACCAATCGGTAATGGCATCATATTATAACAATTAGTATAATAAATATTAAACAATTTGCCGAAATCATAATTCTGGATCTATAGCACTTCCATCACTTCACCAAATCGCATTACACATTACATTTAAAATATATCATTACATTTTTTAAATTATCACGAGAATGCGCATTCAATTAAAGAGCTTTTTCATTTCCATCGACCACTTCCTACTTCAGCCCACTCTATACATTATTCCCACACTCGAGGATACTCCACGCGATTCCCATCATATATATACCCTTGGCAATCTCATCAGCTCATCACGCAAACCTCAAAACTCCCCGATCGAAAAAGCCATCAGACACAATGATTCCCATCTTACGTTTGCATATATACAGGTATATATAATATATTATTATACACAACCTTCGCGCTGCACCACCACACGACCCACATGTGTCCGCGCAGCATCCCGCGATCGGCAAAGTGCGTTCCCTCGCGTAAGAGAATACACGTAGGTCATATTTCTCTCTCTATATATATAGACAGGCGCAAGTACACGCGGCTTACGGTAGATTTTCCCTCTCTTCCTTCGACGCCATCAGCGACACTCGCGCGCTGGCTACGATAGGTACTCGTCCCGCGTGCATATACATATACAATATAGGCCTGCGGGCCTCGTTCGCCAGGTGGTTAATGTATCCGATTGGAGAGCTCGCGCTCAGCTCGCGGGCTATCGGATTACGGCGACTAACCAACATCGCACGTTCACCGTCGCGAGCTCGGCCACTCAATCCCTATACTCTCTCATGTGTGCGTGTATGTATATATATAACATACACACGAACGACGCAGCTCTCCCTCTCTCACTCAACGACAGCTACTGGTGTGCATAGGTACAGATGTGCCTCGATGCATGTGTGACCCGTTCGTGCATGTGTGTGTGTGTATATATACGTGCTAATGCGTACGAGATACTCGACGTGTAATGGTAATGCCGTGTAGCTGTCAGCTGCCGCGAAGAGGTTCTGCGCTCCGCGTCGTCGTGGGATGTGTCTCACTCTCTGTTCCCCCTCTCACAAGCCATCAATACTATACAGCTCGATAATGGATTTATCCGTTATCCGCACATCACAGCGCGCCGTAAAGTCTCGTGCGCGTACGCATATAAGAGGCGTGTAACGCTTTGTCGTCTTTCGACGTTTGGTTTAATCACGTCGACGATTATGGGGCTCTCGTCTCTACGGGATATAAGTATTCTTCATTCACGCTTTTTTCTTTTTTCGAGAAGAGACGAGGCTCTGTTGACTTTTAAAATTAGCCGAACGGTTGTGTGTGTGTGTGCGTGTGTGTGTGTGCCTGTGTGTGTGTGTGTGTTCACTCGCTATGTAGCTGTAGAATAGTATACCTTTGTCGAAGAGGTCGCGGATAGGATGGCTTTTCTATGAAATTGTGGAGAGAGAAAGAGAGACGAACGAGAGCCGATTGATTGTACCGTTAGCTGGCTTCGAGAGTCGAGTGTCACCCGAGTCACTCTACGAAGAGGTTCAAGTCGGACTTTTCCTGTGAAGCGCGATTAACTATATTCGAACGCAGGGTCATGAAAATTCAATTTAATGGGTAATTCGAGGTTTTTTATTCACAAACACAGATTTAATGCTGTGATTGGCTTGTTTATTTCTAACGACTATAGTGCTTGATATATTCAAAGGTTTTTGAGCGATAAAATCTTGAAATTACAGTTCCGCATCGTATAATGTGAAGTTTCTTTTTCTTAAAATAATCTAATAGATAGAATAAAGAAAATTAACAAAAAATTTATTAAAATATCTCAGTACAAAAACCAGTTACATATTAAAATGCATTATTATGCACTTTTATATATAACTAGTCTATAAAGCGCAGGCACCATCATAAGACTCGAGTCGTAAAACCGCTCCCTATATCTTCTTTCCGCAACGATTTTTTCCTAATTTGATTGTTTCTCCACGGCATTGCCCTCTTCCCAAAGCGAAACGCCATCAATTGAATCCCCCGTCACTCGTCAGCGGAATCCACGAAAATCCTCGACTCTTTTCCATCACCCTCCTCTAACTCTCACTCATTCTCCACCCTCAAAAAAAAACCATCGAAGACCCGTAAAACCGAGGCACAGAGCGAAATAAAGACTGCTATGCGCGAAAAAACAAAACAGAATGCGGGGAGGGAGAGAAAGAGACAAAGAAAATTCGAAAAGTTCGCGCGCAAACTCGAATGAGAAAGACGAAAAGCGGCTAAAAATTGAATTTCAATTTCGCGCGCGGGGGGGGAGGGGGGGGGGGGCGGGGGCGCGAAAATCGAGCGCGGGAACGCTTTATTTCTCTTCGTGTTTGGGAATTGTCAGTTTGTTACCGCGCGAGCAATTTGCTCGCGTATATATACGCGCCAAGAGACAGAGCGCGAGAGAGAGAGGAAATGGCCCGGTACGCGCAGACGAACTGAAGTTGATTTGCAGCGAGTGACAGGTTATTTTTGGCCCCGGGAAAAGAGCTAAAGGGGTTAGCGCGTTTTCGCCTTGATTTTCAGCCGCACTACTTTTTACGAACAACCACGCCTCGCTCCTTTTCTCTCCCTCTTCGTTTCTCTCCTCCTCATTTCCATTCCGCAAACTACTACTAATTTTTTATTTCCTCGCGGTCGCTTATCTTTGCGCGTCTACCCGGCCGCGATCGAACAGTTTGCACGGCGATGGCGTACTTTGTTTTCTCTTCCTCTCTCTTTTTTCCCCTCCAGCTCCTCTGTCCCGTCTTACAGGCGCGAGAAAAAGGGCGTCGACGATATTTACGAGGCGCCGTTAAACTCGAAAAGTCGACGTCTTCGCCCGCGCGCGCTGGGTGTGGAAAAAAATGCAGCTCTATAGACTTTTACGAGTTTTTCTTGGCAATGTCGAGTTATACGAGTGGGACTGATTATTTTTCGTAGCTGGCGCACAAGTGCCAGTCAATATAATGCGGCCAACTGTGTCAGTGCGTTATTGTGGTGTGCGTATACGTGTGTGCGGCGCGCCGCACGCGGTGAATGAGGAATTCAGTCGATTCTGATATAGAGCCGGCGCGGGCTCCGTATATAACGCCTCTTTAATAATGCAAGAACTATTGCCGCTCCTCGTAAACGGACCGCGCGTTCGGACTTCCGGAGAAATTTTCGGGGCGCCACAGTTTCGCCCGATTTCGAATAATTTGCAGAAGTTTTGAAATGTAGGTATACTGTCGTTTGAGCGATTCGAAAATATTTCTAGAGTTTTATTACTTGTGCAGGATAAAAATGATAGCTGGAAGTAGTGGCTCATTTAAAGATGTGATTGGTTAAAATTGAAAAAAGGGGGAATATTTTAATTTTTTTTTTTAGATTAAAAATGTGCTAGATTGAATTTTTAAACTCGAGTATTTATAGTTTTGCTTAAAAAATGTATCTAATTATCTTATCATTTAAACTAATTGAAACTAAATCATAGTGAAAAACAATGTCTATAACTTCAAAAACAAAATATAACGCGCGAAGCGCGTTTGAATTTAGCTATAGTTAACTATAAGAAATATGATGAGTTTCAGCTGTTTATTACCCACATACTGTTCAGAACCTGTCTGAAACAACCCATATGACATTGAATATTGGAGCAATAATGACTTAATGTTTTTTTGATATTTTTGCCATTTTCACAAATAATACCTTAAGGTTAATAAACATGTATGCAACCCTGAGGCTATATTGCTACAAACCCATGATTTCCGTTTCTCAATTGCAAATTTTTATTTTAACATTGTAACAATATTGTAATATAATACAATACTGGCGAAAGGTGATTTTTTTTTTATTAAAAAGACGAGACTTGAACGTATTTTCAATTTTCATAAAAATAAACTTTTGCCAATTTGTATAACCTGGCAAAAACATATAACGTTGTAGCAATATTGTTACAATGTTAGAATAAAAAATTTGGAGATTAAAGATTTTCATTGGAGAAACGGAAATCGTGGATTTGCATTTCCTCGGGGTTGCATACATGTTTATTAACCTTGAGGGAATATTTGCGAAAATAGCGAAAATGTCAAAGCAACATTGAGGCAATCTTCCTACAACATTCAACGTTATATGGGAAAGCATATCGTACAGAGTAATTTGATAATCCTTGTAACTGAATTTCCATTTTCACATCAAATTCATATAAACTCTACGATGAGTAATGCTATAAGAGTATCGATAAAAGTTCTAAGTATTATAAGTGACTCATTTAACTTTATAAAGTGTGTGTGAAGAAAAACTAGATGAACCCATCAAATTCTCAACAGACTATTTATCCTACTTGAAATCCGCGACGAACTTCAGACAGGCTTCGTATAACCGGAGGAGAAACTCATCCACGCCGCAGGATGTAAACTCTACTACCAAGAATTTCATGAAACAAGAGCAGGGCACTTCCAAGACGCGACCGCACTAGATCGACAAGTGGGCTGATATTTAGCAGACGAGCGGCGTGGGACCCCACCACTATAGTCCTCGTAGGATATACGCGCGGGGCACAAGTGGGCCGTTTAACAATTTCAAAGTCCGTGTCACCCAAGTATTTTCTCGTTCCAAGTGCGAGCCCATCATTTTTACGGCAATGAGCTCGCGTGGGAGTCGCGCGCACGCGCGGCTGGGAAATGGCTCGCCCTTAAAATGATGAGCGAGAGATCGTACGGTGATAATGATTTCTTTGAAAAAGTAATGAAATTCGAGATATAGTGCTTAGGCTATTCATTGTGAAAAAGTCATAAGTTTGGAAGGAGAATATATCGTTCTTGCAAGAGAAAAGTAAACGCGAAGGATATCTAGATAACGGCTAATTTCAAGTATTTACAAGAATTAATGATTTTCTCATTTTAGAAGTCAAAGTTATATTTGTTTTAAAACAAGCTATCTGTATGTATGCGAAGAGCAAACTAACATGTGAAAGGACATAATTAACTCCCTTATGAAAGAACTAATTAACATTTTATTAAAAGAAAAAAATCAAATTAAAAAAACCAAGAAAAATTATTCTATAGAGTCAAATATAATATGAATTAGATAAAAGAGGAATTATTTTTAAAAAGTTACTAATTTAATAGAGAGAATTTTTTTTACGAAGTTTTACTGACAAAAGTAAGTACCTTTAATCAAAAGTAGTATTTTTCATATGGAATAGGAGTTTAGTTAGATCCTTTCAGCAGATTATTTGAATTCTATTTTTAGTGGTTCAAAAGTAAGACATCTAGCTCCCTCATACATGGAATGTCAAATGTGTGTATTTTACTTAAAAGCATTATTCTTTTTTGGTCAGTACTATGTTCTTTTTAAATTTTAAATTTAAACATGCTATTGTTATCCATAAATAAAATATAGTTTATACTATTGAGTATAATAATATTTCAATTAAACTACGGTCGCATATAACGCGAACGTTACTCTAAATGGTTATAGTTATTCGAAATAAACACCGACAATTATCACCAACAGCTTTAAATCGCAGAAACTAACAAAACTTCATCCCCAGACTGAAAGCGTTATGAATATTCATTTATCCTCGACAACTCGGATAGTGCATACCTTCGTCTTTCATTCACAATCAACTGAAAGAAGTTTCAATTGTAAAACATTCTTCATAATATTCTTCCTTTACGGCATTATGGAAGATTCGCCTTAAAAAATTTCTTATAATGACGAAATCTATTACAGAGTTCTATCATTCAACACAGTATTCATGATAACAGGGCAGCGGCTGATCTGCATTGATAAAAAAAATCTCTCGCATGACTAATGGTCGACAAAAAAATAATAATAATTACCTCGCTTCCCCGTTTGCTCAAAGAATTACCCTTCAAACTTAGCGTTATTACCTCCGATAAATACCACGCGTATTATATATATATCCTCTTACATAAATTCATAAGCAACTAGCGATCATCCCGAGCGGCTCCGTATATAAGCCCTTCGCGACATCGCCCTCTTTATCTCCCGCACGACGTGCAGACCATCAGACGCCGCGCGTTTCCTATATACTATATATATACTATATATATATGCGCATGTATAGATACGCGCGCCAATCCGACCTCTGACATTTCCATTTTCCCCCTCGCGGCCACGCCGGACGCCCGTAATAGTTTCAGCGATTGCGCGGAAGCGATCCACTGTCGTTCGGTGGCTGATTCGTTTGTTTTTTTTACCCCCAGCGATAGAAATTCTTGCCATGATGGGTACATCACATGACGGGGGAGGGCGGGAGAGAGAGAGAGAGAGAGCGTGGCAGGCGCGACGAGCGAAAGAATGGGAGACGAAAGGAAATAGAATGCGTTTTTACCCTCGTCAAGTGTCCCGGGCGCTCGAGCTTTAGCCCCGCGTGCGCGCAGTGCAGTGGTGGATTCTGCGGGTCGTTTTTCAGAATTCATTTAGAAGGTACACACACGCTACGCTCTACGCTCTTGCGGACTTCATTCGGAAAGCATTATTTTACTGCCACTTGTTGAAGAAAGACATATAGCTTTTGTTGTTGAGCATTTTTTTTTCTTGATTATTACGCTGACAGTCGCGATTTTATAATCACCTCATCTTTTTCCTTTAATTAAATTAGCCGACCCACTTAAAATTCCGGCGCTGTTGTTTCATGAATTTTACGTGGAATTTTAAAATCGGCGAAAACGTAATTTAAATGTTAAATAACGCGAAACACGCGGCATGCAAACAGTTTGACTCCGATGTATATCGCGCGCGCGCACACGCGTTAAAAACTAATTAAAACATCGGAAATCATCGCGCGCGCATTTACATTCATCATTAAAAATACAAGGGGACATTAATGATTTCCAAACAACAATCATCGAAAACGCAATTACAAGGAATAAATCGTGCACGTCGCAATAAGCCACCGGCGATGTTCCCCCTCCCCTATATACTACTTCGATGCTGATCGTCCGTTCCGACTATGAGCGGCCCGAGTCTCAATTAATTTTCATGCGGAATCAATTAGCCGTCAAAACAACTCCTCGAGAGTCTTCAAAATAAACTGCGGTACAACTCCCCCGCAAAGAAAAATACAATTTCCCTGTGGCTGGAAATCCTGTGTGCTTACATTTACGCGCAAAGCAGCCTTCGGCATTTCAAAGTCAAACATATTCCCTCGTTCTCGAAAGCTGTAGTTTATTATTGTAACTGTTTATAAGGACGCGATTTGCATGAATATTAAAGAATCACGGAAAACTTGAGCTCTATTTTTATTATTGCGTATAAGCAATTTGTCAAAATGCCGATAATAAAGATGAAAGGATAACGTAAACTATACATCGTACGTTGACTCCACGATTATACTATATGTAGTACATACGTTTTGATGAAGTGATTTTCTCTCTGATTAAAATTTCATGTTTGATAGCATGCTGCCAACACATTAAAACGGTATTTACAAACATAAAAAAACATTTATCACGAAATTTCGGAAACACTGACGATTTTGATTTCTCCATCAGTATAGATAAACGTTGACCGATTGTATTTAATCATCACCAAACACGCTATCCGCTTATTAATTCATCAGTCCATATCCTTATTCACGAAAAAATACTTAAGACAGGAAAGCCGATCGAAATCTATGCTAACTATCCACTCTAGTCTACCAATATAAGCACACTATTTTCCTATACATCATCCAGAGCCGCACGCTCTCGTTTCTCCGCATGGAAAAGGGCTGCAACGGCGGCAGTGCAGGCGGTGCATACAGCGCGACCTGCCTTCTGATCATTTGCCTACGAAATCCACTTTGCTTCCTTATTTCACGCAGCGCAACTTGGCTTGCGCAACAACTATATACTACTCGGCCAAGAGCGAGAGAGACAGCGCGCGCGCATATACCGTGATGCGCGGAGAAATTCTTTCGTTTTCCCCGGGCGGCCGCTCCAGCGCGCGCTTACCATCACAATCCCGTGCAAATTGGCCCGCTCAATTTGAGAGAATTGCAGAGCGGACTTTCCAGACTTGTCCATACCGTTGTGTGTCGTTTGCTCCCCCCTCTCTTGTGCGACAAAGTCTTGTCGCCGTGTATAAATATGGAAATGCGAGAACGCCGTTTATTTCTACTGGCCGCGTGATATTTCGCATAAGTTAGCCGCGCGCGAAATGCGCGCGAGACTATATATATATGCGCCCCCAGAGGGTGGGACAGTAGCGAATAAGCGCACGGACGGATGGACGCGGACAGACACGGACGGACTTTGGGGGAATGTCTTTGGGATGTGCTAGCTATGCGCGAGGGCTGTGATTTGTTGGCTGTTCATTACCATTCAGACGCTCTTTTGGACTTATTGTCGCAAAGAGCGCGCGAGCTTTCGGCACACTGTGATTTACGCCCACGCTCTCTCCCCTCCCCCCTCTCTCTCTCTCTCTCTCGACGTCGAGTTTTTCAGCTGATGCGACGGGCTGCAAATATAGGTGGTTGTTGTGTTGTGCGCGAAAAAGCAGCTCCCCTGTGCGCCCACGCGTTCAAAGCAGCATAAATGCCCCCGCGCGTGTATACAATTCAAGTCCATATATGTAAATAACTTCATTTTCGCGTGCACAACCTTTGTTGCATTTTTAAAATTTTGTATATATACAGGGGTATAATACGGGAATAACGAATTTGGATTTATATATATTTTTACGTCAATATATTCGTTTATTACATATTTGGATTGCGTGCTTGATTGTGTGTATTAAACCGAACAAATATATGTTTACTTGTATAGGTATATAAGAGCTGTTGATTTAACTGGTATAACAGTTTGTTTATATTCCTCGGTTGCTAAGAAGGAAAGTCGAATAATCCCGTTGACGAAATAATAATGCATAAAGAATGCAATGGTATAGGTCGC
>JAPYZO010002823.1:0-19725 GCA_030522905.1 Torymus flavipes | reverse complement strand
TATATATATATATCCCCGTCGCACGCACCTACCCACCCCCCACCCGCACGGTGTATTTTTTGTTGCTCTTCTTTATACCAGCACTTGTACACACACACACACACGCACTACGCCTTTTCTGCGTTTCACTCTTTCCCCCCTCTCTCTATATCTCTCTTGATGTACGATGTTGACGTTTGGTTTTCGATCGCGTTTGAGAGGATAACACGCGTGCGGCGTATTCGCGCGTGTATATAGGGGAAATACATATATAGGTATATGGGCTCTGCGCGCGCTGCTGCTGCTGCTGCTGCTGCTGCTGAGACCATAACAGGCTCGAACAGCTGAGACCATTCTATAGGTCCGGCTGAATATGCGTGTACATGGCTTTTCACCAGGATTTTTCGAGCGTGTATGATGAATTAGATGCCGATGCATCGGATACTCGCGTGTTTATATATCAGCATGTTTATGTATATATATTGACTTTTGTCGTTTATCTTACTGGTATTGATTAATCATTGTCAGCGGTAGTTCGAAATATGAAACGTGCGTCATCAGTTAAAAGTGTCGTATAGCCGATAATATATATAAGTATTGTCCTTTGCTTGTTCCTTTATTACCTTTCGGGCTCGCGCACATATATCGATTAATAATTTGTTCAGCGCGGCCAGTGTATTTTAAGCTGCTGCTCGACACATATTTTCAACCCCGAAGAATAACAAAGTGAAATGGTTCTTTAATTGAGAAATCTGCGATCTCGGTGCTCGTCATTCATTTGTTTATATATACATTTATGATGATAACGGTTGATAATTTCGACGTACCTGCAGTTTTTGAACGCATGTTCGTTTTTCGTTAATATTCATTTTGACTTGTACCGATATGAAAATCTATTTTTAAACGCGGAAAGAGTATATTGATTATTTCACTGAAAATGGAAAATACGAAATGTCGTATGATATACATAGCGCGTTAAATTTTGCGAGACTGAAATGGACCAGAAAGTGGAACATGCTCGTTGAACGGCTCGAGAAAACGGTATGCACATGGACGTTATAATTCGTCAGAAACTAAAACCGTCGTATACCTATAGATCCGAATAAAAATTTCCTTTGACAAAAGCAACTACATACATTTTTGTCGTTGTCTTTTATTTAAAAAAAACTAGCTCAAAAGAGCTCGCAATTGCATTTGCCGAGCGTCTCACTCTCGGATTTTCGACGCTTCGGGCGTCGCTAAAAAAGACTAAGCTAAAAGCTAGTAGTCCTCTCTTGACACGAAAAAGTCGAAAATAAAAAGGTAAGAGTCTGTAGGTATATACGGTCGCGCACGCGCTTCTAAAGACCTAGAAAAAACGTGTCGCACACACACTTACGCGCTGGTGGGAGGAGAGAAAAGCGGATTGCGCGAGCCCGGAAAAGTCGTGATTTAGAGGTAGTAGCGCGTTAAAGGATGCGGCTGCTGCTGCTGCGGCGATCCATCAGCGTCTTCTTCGGCATTTGCGGTCGAGCCCGGATTTCGAGCGCGCGTGCATGCGCCAACACACACCGGCTTCCTCGTTCGCACGAGTATTTTCGCTCGCTTGTGTCCCCGCGCTCTTCAAATATTTGCGCCGAAGGGGGTGAGAGATGCGCGTGATTTTTGCTCATTGCAAAGTATAACAATGTTCGTATTTTTGGAAAGTAAGAGTCACACGTTCCTTATACTTCCCCGCTCCCTATTATAATGAATTGTTGCAGTATTAATCTAGCATTATAATGAGATTACAAGCAGCTGTCTAACACGTCCCAATCTTCTTTTCCAGAACAAAGAACAGAACCTGAAGGACAAGTCGACGGGGAGCTCGAGCTACAACTCGTTCGACGGCGACATCTACCTCGACGACCAGGACAGCCTCGAGGGCTCGGGTCGGGGCGGCGGCGAGGTGCGCGACGACCTCGAGGCGTCCGGCAGTGGCCTTGGCCCCGACGACGAGGACGGCGACGGCGGCACTGGTAATTATACGACCGCCACCACACACATATAGCGGCTTTCTCATTATTAACTGGCTTCCTCTTTTCATCAAAGCTCCGCAATCTCGGGGGACGGCTAGACACATCACGTGATGTGCGATGGCGTCTCTTATACTTGTGATTGAGTGGCTGTCGGGGAGAGAGGAAGCTTTTTAATTTTCGTTCGTTTTGCTTGTTTCTGGAATTCGGTTATAGTTGTATATTTGTGTAATGAAACTTTCAACTAATTTGCCCTCTTCGATATGTTGCAGAGTTCAATAACCACAATACGGTCGATCCAGTTGTAAGCAAGCCGGTGGAACCTAAGGTCGTCGAGGAGACGATATATAAGACTAAACAGGTATGATTGAACATTGCACGATGAACATTTTTTAGGAATCAGTATAAAATGCTAAAGTGTCGAAGGAAATCCTTTGTATGCTTACGTAAATAATTGTTGGATATTTGGAATTGTTTCTATAATTTTCATATTCTCGTTAATGTTCTTTCCCACGTTATTTTACAGTACGTAATTTGAATATGGAATTTATGTAAAATTAATTTCTGTGTACATAAGTACCTAAATCCTGTGTTCAAACTTTAAAATATCTTTTTGGAAAAGTTCTGAAAAAAATCTTTTTAAGCTTTATAATATTAGGAGAGAGTTGCACACTAATGGCCAGTGCCTAAAGCTGACAACCACGTGTTTCACGCGTCTGTAGTCACCAAGAGGTTTTATCAACCCGGAAACACGTTAATTTAAAACCTCTTTGTGGCTGAGTATGATTCAAAATGAAATAATGAATATTTTTGCTTAGTTTTTGATAATCACTTGATTAGTGCTCAGTACTGACCGTGTATTACATATTACAAATTCATTGTTAACTTGACGTACATCAATATTATATAATGCAAATAACGTTATTTGATCAGCTTAAAATTTTTTGCTAAACAACAATAAAAAAACGCTGTAATAATTATTATGAATGTTTTGGTATACTTTTAAAACGTTTTGACATTCATTGCTCTGTATTAATAATAGTTATAACTTCAAAATCCGTGAAAAATTAAGGTGGCTAGAACCGGGTAACACTTTTTGGAAATGGTGCAAAACCAACTTTTTTATTATTTAGAGTAGCTTCTATGGTTATTATAATAATTGAAAAAATTGGGCACCTTCTAAAAATCATTTTATTTTTTGATATTTTAATTAATTTTAACCCACAATATCAATAGCTATGATGGAAAATGCTATGGGTGACACCATTGGGCAACTCTCTCCTATAAGTCTTTAGCTATATTGATTGACCGTTATAATTCATGTCTCTAATCAAATCTCATTTTTGCAGACGAATATCGACGCTGTGAACCGACCAGACACTGGCGTCAACGTAGTCGAGCCTTCTGGCGCTGAAGAGGAACACGACGAGGACACGGACGACACACGCGACGTGTACATCATGAATACAAAACACGAGGACCGAGCCAGCTCCTTCTTCGCTCAACCCGGTGTTCTAGCCGGTATGGATCTATTTTTTTTACCCATTTTTCAAATGTTTGTTTTTACTCCGATGTTTACCCTTGTGCAATACGATGATTATTAATTTTTTTTTCCCACGAAAGAGAACGAAATGATTTTACCATGTTTGGAAAGCCGCGTTGGATTATTTTTCCATAGATTTGAAAAAAGTTTTTTAATTACCAAATTTCAATTTGGCGCTCTGAAAGAAATAAATTCATAAATAAAACGCCGTTAGGAAAATCTGTTATTGACGTCGTGTAAGCGCACTATATGAAAGTAAACAGTAAATACAAAATTTAATCAGTCGCTGCGACTGTTGGTTTGGGCAATAGCATAACACTGTATACATGAAACTTTAATAATCCATTTTTAACGATGAAAAGATTGAAAAAAAGCGTCGAAATTGTTTCCTCTTGTTCAGTTCTTTAAATGTTAATATTGCACTTACACAATATTCATATTCAAGTTATATTTCAATTAAAAACAAAACAATTAACACGGTAACATTTAATAATTTCAGCGGTGATCGGAGGCGCAGTGGTTGGACTGCTCTGCGCCATCCTCGTGGTGATGTTCATCGTCTACCGAATGCGCAAGAAGGACGAGGGCTCGTACGCCCTGGACGAGCCACGGCGGTCGCCAGCGGCGAACGCCTACCCGAAGCCCGGAGCGCCCCAGCACAACCGCGAGTTCTACGCTTGAAGAGGCTTACCAAAGCCCCCCTTATCTCCGCGTCAACTCGCTTGAGCAACAATGTGAGAACGAGAGAAAGAGAGAACGAGCAGCGACGGCACATGCGAGAGACAGCGAGCGAGAGACAGCGTGAGCGCGCGCGCGACCGGAGGAAGAAGAGGAGCCTCGAGGGCCTTGGACCGGCGAATCATCGACTTCGCCGGGACCTAGCCATCGCCCCGCTGACTTCGAGCAGGACTCGGACCGTCAAGGGCCTCGCTCTCTCTTTCTCTCTCTCTCCCTCTCTCTCTTTATAACATCCCTCGGGGATGGACGTTTGCGCAGACGCGAGGGTGCCTCCTCTCAGCGGATGACATACACACACATACACCCATACTTATATACACAAGCATTAACTTTTTCAAGCGCATTTACGTGTAGCCCTCGTTGTATAGAACCTCGAGCCTGATTACTGATAGCTCCGCCCGAAAAGCAAAGCCCCCGAAGCTCTCACACCTTTTCTATAAATAATATACATAAATATATATATAAATATTATCTCTCTCGCTTGTCGGGGAAAGGAACGTCTCGCTGAATTCTAGATCTTTCCTCAACGAAACATCTATCCTTTCTCTCGGCGCTTCGTGTAGTACGTGTGTAATTTTTCTCACGCATTCTCCGCGAGCGAGAGTCGCGCTCTGTTAAAACTCACTCTACGTACGTGTATGCGCACGTACGTACAGAGGAATACACAACAAAGACACATACACACTCTCATCCACATTTATCTGCGTAACAGAGAGAGGCAGGCTCATTGATGTTTAATATGTCGCGCGCGCTGCTGGCTCGAACGAACGAACAAAGCAAGAACGAATCTGTCACACGCGACTTTTTGCGCAAAACGTTGTCGTTCGCGCACACGCCAACCTCGACTGACTGAGAAACAAAAAAAAAAGGAGAAAAAAAAACAAACACGATTTTGCCATATATATAAATATATTCATTATGTAATTCGAGTGCTGAATGGCGAGCCGAGTGAGGCAAGGCAGTCTTGGCGCTCGCAAGCCAAGAGTTTTTAAGGGATCGAGAGAGATGGATCACGGCTCTTACTATATCTACTTTTCCTCCCCCACTATCCCTGCTCCCCTTCCTTCCTTCTTCTTTTCTTTCTTTCATTCTCGCGGATTCGCGGCGTCGGATCTTGCGACGCGCTTCGATTATTTATTGACTTTGCGTGAGTGTTTATCTTTTAAATCTGTGTAGCTACGTTTGTCGAAAGCATTTACAGTCCTTTGCACGTCCAATGCACAAACAAGTCATTTGCGGGCATCTAATTACACATTAGGTTTGTCCCAAGAACTTGGAGCAGTTGCTCAATGTGGAATCGGGTTGCTCAACTCGTCACCGTCGAGCCTGCATCGAGAGAATCGCGCGTGGCGAAGGTAACAAAATTTTTGAAAATTTTGTTTCTTCCTCGTGTATACCTCCTGTGTGTATTTTAATTGATTTGTTTCTTTTAACGTGGAACAGTATACACGTGTAATTTATTCCATTGTCTTTTGGTCTAAAAGAATATGCCACTGTCCATAGAAATTGTAGGGCATTATCGAACAATACTTTTGCGCGTGCAAGTCGCGCGTCTCTCTATCGAGAGTTTTGAATGAAACAGAAGAACAGAACGTATATCATGCCGATACTGCCATTTACACCTATTAACTACGTAAGAAAGCAAGCGATTTGGTACGAAATTTTTTCACGAAACCCGCCTTAAACTCAACTTAAGCGCACGCAAATGTCTATTATCATTATTTCGCACGTCCCCTACATCCTGTCCATCATTATATCAGTAGACCATCGATAGCCTCTCGATAGTTTTTTTTTCTACAATTGTATATCGTTTATCCATTAATTGTTATATTTTTTTATAAAACTCGACGTATTGTATTACAAATAATTATTTGAGGCTGAATAATTAGGCTCCTCTGCTTCCCGTTTCAAGCTGCAAGATTAATGAGTTTGACGCTTCGTTATACTCTAAACTGGTCGTTGTTGTTAAATTTTTATACTCGACCATGTGGTCGAGGGAAGGAGAGAAGCCAGCTTGCATTTTCTTTTTTCACTACTTCAATCATAAAACGTAGATCAATGCGTTTTAATAGCTTGCAATTTTTATACGTTAAACCATGACAAGTGGAAAAAGCATTTGAAATGAAATAATAATGAAATACGTAGGTGCGGTGAAGCATCGATGGACCGATACGACTGCTAATCAAATATTCGCTTTTCTTGGTGCCATTGTTGCTGTCGAGCCAGCGATGTTAAGTAGCACTTTCCTTTTGAAAACGCTCTCATCGCACCTCTTGTGAATTGTCTAGTAATTTTTTCATATACAATTAAACAAAATCATTGTTAAAAAAAAAATAATTAAGGAAATACAAGAAGACAGTTAGAAGTAAGATAGGAAAAAGCGATGCTTAAGGCGTAAGCAGCGTGCCGTAAATTATTATATGTTTGTTTGTTCTTGTAAACATTAATTTATTATTACAAAGTCGTCAATCATTGCATGGCATTTGCCTTTTGTTCATGAAAACATCCCTATCGTTCAATCAATCTATTGTCTCCTTGCACATTTCTCTTCTAAATAATCGATCTTTAATTTTTTCACTTTTCTTCTCTTTTGTCTATTTCTCTTTTTCTATTACATGAATTACAAACAATTGGCGTTCATAATTTAGCAATGTATATATAAATCTTTTTATTTAGAACATCTAATTATTTTAATCATAAGTTCAAAGTCTCAATTCTATTTTAATGTGAAAAATTGAAATTTTATTTTTTGAACGTTTAATATAAATATGATGAAATCTAGACGAGAATTGAGAGAGAAATAGAAATACAATCACGATCGATCTTTACACATGGACACAGTAAATTTTTAATCTAATTTATCGGAGAAAAAAAATACATGTTAATTGATGCTCGCCATTTTTTAGTTGTAGAAAGAATAGTTTAATTGGAAAAGTGTAAGTGAGCAAAGCAAAAGAATGAATAATATAAACAATTTTTGTATAACAATGAGCATCAATGGACATGCGATGAATGGTAAAATTAATTTAAGAGAATTTAAAATCGTTGAAATGTTGGCTTGGCTCATTCGAAATTCACTTGATAAAATAAAAAAAAACCGTCTACGTTCTAAGCGAAATAATAATAAATAATAATGACTAGTAATAATAATAATTGTAATTGTAATAAAATCATATTTTATAAGAGGGTATAATACTCCCGATAAGAGGGACAATTAAATAAGAATATGACAGAGAAACATGAGAAAAATCGAGAGAACGAGAGCGAGCAGCGTCTGCGAATTTTTTTCATGGACGCGAGTTGATAATTTTATGCTAAATCAATTGATTACATAATTTAATGATAACGATAATTATATATAAATATATATATATATTAACAATGTTACTTTTTTAAATGTAAGTATCCAGAGATTTCCTAATATTCCCATCCTTTTCCTTTGCCCCCAACAATCCCAAATAGTGTATAAGTATATGTATTACATATATGTGTATATATTTATCTGCATATACGCACTCATAGTAAGGAACTCGAAAGCGAAAGAGACGAAATAAACAGTTATCCACGTATGTACGTATATACGTGCAAACGAAACAATTTTGCAACGAGGCGACGCCTTTTTCAAATGACCGAATCTGAAATTCGTAGACCAACAAAAAACTTTAGTTGATTTCTTGATGTTTTAAAAGGCCACATTTTAATCATGTTACTTTCAGAAATATTTTAATTATTATTTTTTTTATCATTACTTTTATACATCGAATTAAGTTATTTACGTATCAGTGTTGTTAATATAAGACTAATATTTAATGAGATCTATTAATTTATTACGGTGTTAAAAATCAACATATATGTGGATTTGACATAATATTTTTAAACTATTTTTCTTTATGTCTTATGACACAATTTTAAAATAACGAAATGTCAAAAAATCAACTAGATGATTGAGCTATATAATAACAAAATTCGTAATATGTAAAATTTACTTTATACGACAAGCATTTTCCTTTATTGTAAGATTATATGTATTTAACGATACTTTCTTAAATATCATTACTGACAGCTTTTGCTCATTTGCTGAGAGGTCGATTACCTTTTGCTTTCGAGAGGACAAAAGGACGACTCAATAAGAGAAAGAAAAATACAAAATCTTATAGACATGTTTCTGATTGCAGTTTGACTGTCAGGCGTCGAAGTTATAAAACATTATTATTGATTAACGAAAGATTAATACTGATTGCACTATATTAAGTAACAATAAAAAGATAATACTGTATGTCGTCGATCCTACTCTGTAAATAAATGCTGTAACGTATAAGGAAATAAGATATATATATGATAAAAGAATTAGAAGTGGATTAATTTAATTGCAACATTCATTATTATCAATTAAAATATAGTTATAGATTTTTAACCCCAATAAAATTTTTAGTAGAAGAAATTTATTGTCTTTGAATAATGAAATTCGACTTTTATCAATTTTTCTAAAGTATACTGTAAATAATTTTATATACATTGTACAGTATATCATTTCGAGTGAAAATCGTTTACTTTTTCTTATTATTTAAACAAATTCTATTTTATTCACTTATTTTGTTATTTACCACTTCTTGGGCTATAGCCACGTTGATGAGCATTAGCAGAAAAGCCGCCGATCGATCGTATCCAAAGGATTTTAATTTACGACTTTCTCAAAGCCGGTGGTACTCAAATAATCACAGATATTTCTGCGTCCGCTTTTGTAGAAAGCTTCGCGGGCCCAAACACAGCCATATACGTATACAGCCTTGAAGAGAAAGTTATACTGTTGCAGCGGGGCTAAAGATCTGCCTCATCCACCGAACCCTGTCGTAGATCTGGAAAACACACTTGGGGTAGGGGCTTATATATATACGTATACAGAGGACATACCATAGGTACGATGGACGTCCATCTGTTTTTCACTCATAAAACAGCAGAGAAGCTCGCGGGGAAACCCTGTTATTTACGAGGGTAGTTTCAAAATTTTGAACCATCAGACGAACACATTGTCAAGTCGCGACGAGGTATAGATAATACTTAGGTGAACGGAATGTCGCTTCGACATATGAAAGTTAAAACATAACTGAAATATTCGACGTTGGAAATAAGTGTTTTGAAAGATATTAAAGTAGAGGAAATATCAAGTGAGGGAAGTGACCAATTTAAAAGTAGAGTTGAATTAATTGAAACGTTTTCTTCGGATAAATATAATTGTATGTATATATAATTCAAATAAGAGGCTTATAAATAAAGTAAAAGTAAAAATCTTTTTAATACAATTTTAAATAGTTCAAACACCACGTTAGTGAATTTTTTTTAGGAAAGAATAAAAGTATAGATTTTAATAAAAGTAAATCTTTAAATATTAGGTAAAAACCAGAAAATAAACACGCAGTGCTAGCGACTGAATACTTATTTTATTCATTTTCAGTATTTTTGTAATGTAGAGTATTGAAAGTGTTTTGCAAAACTTTTTTAATGCCACTTATGCACACATAAGCGTCATAAATTTAGATTCAGTATCACAAAAATGCCTATATATATATATTTTTATTAACTGTTAAAAAATGACGTTAGATGAAAAAATTCAATATTTTATACGTAAATACACTTAATATTATTCTATTGCAACGCCTAGATTGAAATAAAAACATTAAACAATTTTAATTATGTTGTCAAATAATAAATTATAAAAAAATTTTTATAATTAAATCAACCAAGTTTGAAATATTACTATAGAGTTATATCCGTAATAGTACGGTGTATATGGTATCAAAAATAAATCGTCGTTGCTTTCCTGTGAAGCTACAAGAAGATGAAAAATTGAACGTTTAGCATCATACTTGGATGTCATCGAACTCTCAAGTGTAAACTGAATTTTCTATAGCTCTTGTCATTCGAAAGCTCTTATATATACATATACGTACGTTCATATCCTATAATTTCGAAGGTCAAAACGAATCAAAATGATATCAGGAAAGTCTATTGTTTTAGTTTTGGATAAGAAAGTTTTATTATTATGTGATCAAAGGTATGTTTATTTTTTATACTGAACTTTATTTTTATATTTAAAAATTCAACTGTTTTCTTAATTACTCTTCATCCTTCTTCAGCTTGTTTGTTTAATTTAATTTTTTTTCTACTTTGCGTCTTTAGCAGCTTTTGGAAACATTCTTTTTAACGAATAAAAAAAAACTTTAATTATATATATATTGGATTCTCCCATTAACACAAGCCATTGAGAAAAGCAGTTAAGTGAGGTACTTATGCATAAGATAAAAAAGAGATCTCACTCTCTTTGTTTCTGTCTGTAGTCAAGATTTTCGTCACAGCCAAGCTGAAAAGTGGACAGGTGTGGATGTCGATTATCTCTCTGAAACTCCTTGAAAATTCAGAATAATCCCCGTGCCCAACACAACGATAGCCCTATGGGCCATCAAGAAATAGGAGAGCTAGGAGAGCTGGGTGGGGGATGCGCGCGACAGCGTAGGCCTTTGCCTATGATCTGTAGCTGCGGTGGAGGTGGGGATGAAAACTCAAGAGCGGAGAGTGAATCAGTAGAGAGACAAACGGTGTAGGTAGGCACTTAGGTAGCTCTTTCGCGCATCACGGCATCAGTCCATCGCAAACTATCAACAGTGTCGGTCAACTTCGACACTCTAAACGCTCGCTCGGGTTCAATTAAGATCAAGACGCGTGAAACTTATAGCTGCGCAGCAGCGATAAGTTTACAAAGTTAAATTGTCCCTCTCGATCGCTCCGTATCTATATCGCCGCTCATTTGAAGGACAATCGTGTTACACGTTGATCATTGGAAAGAATTTCTACTTTGCAAAAGTATATACAGGTGAGTCTTTACATATTATTCAGGGCCTGGCCACATAAGTGTTGTATTGTGCATTTTTGACCGTACTAAGGTAGTTGCACAGCACAGTAAAAACAGTATAAACAGATTATAGTGCGGTAAAAAAATAGATCCTTGCGTGGTTTGGAAATTTACAAGTGCGATTGATTGCGAATTTTCGTTTTCACAGTGAAAGTGATTTTAAGAAGTCGACATTTGCTTTATTTATTTTGTTGTTTCTTGTGAGAATTTTGTAATCCGGAGCGTTGCAGTACAATTTTTGAAAATTTTCCGAAGCCTATAAAAATAGAACGCTTTATAGTTTATTAGAAAATTAAAAATTTTAAATCCTTAGGCTTCTGCATATTTGAATAATGATTAATTGAATACTTTTTTAAAGTCTTTTTTAATTGATTAAGCTGCTTATACTTTTATCTTTGATAGAGCACATTATTTATTATTACAAAATGCTATACTGTGATCTATTATTGTTGGTCAGTGAGTACAACAAGCATATGTCACAAATTAAAATGAATTTTAACAATTTCAGCCTAAAAAACAATGGGTAAAAAGAACAAGGGTAAAAAGAATAGTGAACAACAAGGGTCCGCACAAGGTTCTCAGCAAAGAACCACTCAGTCCAATAGGGCGACCCATCAACCGGCCCAACAAAGTGCTGCTCAATCCAATGGAGCTGCGCGAAGTGCACCTGTACAACAAGCGCCGCAAACACAGTCAGCTTGGACCACCGTAGCTGGACGAAATGCGTCTGCACAACAACCGCCTCAACAAAGAACTGCTCAATCCAATGGAGCTGCGCGAAGTGCGCCTGTACAACAAGCGCCGCAAACACAGTCAGCTTGGGTCACCGCAGCTGGACGAAATGCGTCTGCGCAACAACCGCCTCAACAAAGAACCACTTGGCCGAATGCACCTGCACAACAAGCGCCGCAAACACAGTCCGCTTGGACCACCGTTGCTGGACGAAATTCGCCTGCACAACAAGCGGCGCCTCCGCAAAGATCGGCTTGGGGTAACGGGCCTCCGCAAAATGCAGCGCCAGCACAACAAGCGCCTCAGCAAAGCACTGGTTGGCCCAACGTAGCTAGACGAAATTCGCCTGCACAGCAACCCCCTGCGCAACAAGCGGCGCCTCCGCAAAGATCGGCTTGGGGTAACGGGCCTGCGCAAAATGCATCGCCAGCACAACAAGCGCCTCAGCAAAGAGCAGCAGGGCCCAACGGAGCTACACAACATTCGTCTCCACAACAGCCGCCTCAACAAAGATCGGCTTGGGGTAACGCGGCTGGACAAACCGGAGCTGCCCAACAAAGATCGGCTTGGGGTAACGCGCCGGCTCAAATCGCGCCTGTGGAACAAGCGCTTGCGCAACTAGCCATTACAGAACAAGCGCCGGTACAGCAACCGGCCGCAGAACAGGCGGCTGCACAGCAAACGGTTGTAGAACAAGCGTCTGGGGGAGATGCGCCTGCGCAAAAAGAGACGAGAAATAGAAGAAGGCTGGAAGATGAAATTGCGACTCGTCCCACGACGTGTAAAACTAAGCATGGTAATTATTTGTGATTAATTACTAATACTTTCTACTTTTATTTTCGGAAATCAAACATATAGCTATGTTGTATAATATTTTGCTGAGTAGTAAATTTATTTCTTTTTTCTAGAAAACTGCATGAATTTCTGGTTAAATGTCTAGAAATATTTTTGGCAATAGTAGAAATATAGTGAAATACACTTATTGTCCAGTGTTAGTTTTATTTAAAGAAAATGTTGATGAATTTTTCGTATAAAAAAACAAGCATTTATAAGAATTAAAAAATAATTTCTGACAAACTTAGCATAATTAACCGTCACTGCATGTTATATGAATGATTTGTTACAATACGTTTGATGTATCCTAAAAATTTATACTTAAAAAATATTAAATGCACATGGAAAAATTACCGGGCTCAAAAAACTAAAGCTAAGCAATGAAATGCACTATTTATAATGCACGAAGTTTAGCCGCGGATTTTCGCGATTTATCGGTGCATCTTCGTTGCTTAAGCAGAAAATTCACAAGAATTAAACTTTTTAATTCTGAAAAAAATTAAAGATTATTTTTTGATAATTTTTTCTAGAAAAATTATCTTTATATATTGTTTAATAATTTGAATATTTTCAGGAAAGGCAGGAGTGCAAGTACAGCTTCAGGCTAATTATTTTGAAGTGCTTAACAGAGCCGATTGGTGTTTATATCAGTACAGAGTAGATATTTCACCCAATGAAGAACGAACATCTGTTAAAAAGGCTCTACTTCGAACTCATGCACGAGAATTGGGATCATATTTGTTTGATGGAACTATGTTATTTTGCAGCAATCGTCTAAGAAACGTAAATATTTTAAATACTTATAATTTATAGGATTATGTATTTTTCGTCATACCTGAAAGTATTACATTTTCGTTTTCAGTGTGGCGAAAAATAGTATACGCCTGTTACGGGGGAAAAGATCAGTCCAGAGCCGTCCTGGCCGAAGGCATTATTTTAATTTCTTTTCTCCCTAGCTGCGTAATGTAATATTTTTAACATGCATATGTGAGAATAGTGTATTTCCACCAATAGAAAAAAAGTCTTTTTTTTACTAAATACTATATAAAAAGAAAGAGTGCTTCATTAGAAGAGTTTGCTAATTACGTACGTATGCATAGGCATTAGGCACGCACACACACACACACACACACACACACACACACACACACACACACACACACACACACACACACACACACACACACCCATACAGACACACGCACGCACGCACCCACACATTAGCATATTTTTAAATTGCTTTTAAACGTAACGTTGAAGCCATTTAATATTAATAATAAAAATTAATATTCTTTCATATAGGCTTGAAAATCCTTTTAAGCATCTTTTATAACATTAGTTTTAATGTAGTTAACATTAATGTAGTAATTAATATAGTTTTAACATTAGTTTTTCATATAGATTATATAAATACTTGAAGATTTTACTATACTTTAATTTTTTATTGAAATATTTATAGGATTACATGGAATTGCAGTCAATGAGCGATGATAGAACGCCTATATTAATTACTATTAAACTTACTGGAGATTTGGCGAAAGGAGATCATCATTATCTCCAGTTGTTTAATATTTTAGTGAGAAGGTGTTTGGAACATTTGAATCTTGAATTAGTCGGCAGAAATTATTTTGATATGACTGCAAGGGTAATTTTTACACCATTTTTCTACTATTATAATGAACACATTGTGTATATTTCTTTTGATAACATAATTATTGTAGTTTACTAATTACGAACTAGAACGTTAACTAATATTTTAAATAAATTATATATTTTTGCAGAGTGAAATAAGGGGGCATAAATTAGAATTATGGCCTGGCTATATCACATCCATTAGACAACACGATAGAGGAGTATTGATGTGTGCAGAAGTATCACATAAAGTGATGCGAATTGATACTGTGTATGCTGTCTTGCATGATCTTATAGAAAAGGAAGGACAAAGATACAGAGTAAATTATAATTATATACCTATACACTGTTAAAAAACTATGGAAACACAAAATGCGCGAAGAGAGAGAGAGAGAGAGAGAGAGAGAGAGAGAGAGAGAGAGAGAGAGAGAGAGAGAGAGAGAGAGAACAGTGTAGTTCTTTAAAACAATTCTCTTTAAAATTACGTTATAATTTTGAATTCAAATTTTAGGAAAAATTCGAGGACGCGATACTTGGAACAGTCGTCCTTACGACTTACAACAACCGGACTTATCGCGTAGATGATGTAGATTGGAAAGCGAGCCCAAATACAACGTTTAAAAAAGGAACGGAAGATATACGTTTTGCTGACTACTATCAAACTAAATACCAGATAACTATAGCGGACCGCAAGCAGCCACTTCTAGTATCAAGAATGTCTCAACGACAACGTAGAGCTGGTGAAAATGAGATGGTATACTTAATTCCAGAACTGTGCCGATCCACCGGTAGGTATCTTTGATTCATAATTTTAAATTAATATTTTTTGTATTCTCACAATCGAAAAAATAACGTTCCAGGTTTAACCGATAAAATGAGACTTGACTTTGCTCTTATGAAAGCGTTAGCTATGCATACCAAGTTGTCTCCTAACGCCAGGATTACAAAATTATTGAATTTCAACCGTAGGCTGTCAGGTTGTCCGAATGTTGTTACTGCATTTAATGAATGGGATTTCCAACTTAAAGACAAACTCGTTCAACTAAAAGGCCGTGTTTTAACTTGTCCAGGTATTATTACTGGACAAAATACGTTGAAAGATACTACTGATTGGAATTATAAGATGCAAAAACAAAGATTCTACAAAGCGCGGCCATTAAGGGATTGGGCTATAATTATACCGAGTTCCTCCGCAAATGCCGCCATGGTATTTACGTTTTAATATTTTTAATTTCTAATGAGCCAGATTTGGAGGTAGCATATTTCATAAAGAGAATCCATGTTTCTTCCATAAAGAAAATCCAAGTTTTTTGCATGAGAGTATGCTTTAATATAAAATACAAATGATCATAGTATTCAAAAGAAGAAAACGGATAAAATTTTTTTAAAGAAAATTTTAAATTTTAAAATAACGTATATTCTCTTAAAAATTTTTTAATTTGTATCCAATTTTTATATTCAAAATATATTTTTGTTCCTTAAATGTTTACGGATACATTTGACGATCAAAATTACCACTTATAACAAAATTTACAAAATTACCAATATTCATGCTTACATAAATTACATGTATAATATGTTGTTTTCAAAATTTTTTCTGCGTTATCTGATTTTTGTTTGCTTTTGAATACTGTGACCTTTTGTATTAAAAACTGGAAATGAGGCTTTAAGAAAAATTTTATTGATAAACTGATCAGAATAAAAAACATACATTAACGTGAAATTTTTTTTATTTGCAGCCATTTATTAGGACAATGATAGAAGCTGCTAGAAGAATGTCATTCGAAATGAGCGAGCCTCGGCAAATAATCCTAGCTGTCGATCGACCTGATAACTATGTTAATGAGATCGAAAATATAACAAAAAAGTATAATTTGCAATTGATTATGTGCGTTATGAGCAGTAATCATGCCACGAAATACTGTGCAATTAAGAAGAAAGTTTGCGTCGATAGACCTATTCCTAATCAAGTTGTGTTGGCGAGGACCTTATATGCGAAGACTGAAAGCATGTTCTTTACAGTAACTAGCAAAATAGCTATGCAAATGGGCTGCAAAATCGGTTGCGTGCCATGGACAGTACAGCTAAATGATCTCACTAGTTTAAATATCATGTCAGTTGGCTTTGACGTTTGTCACGATACAACCAGGCCAGGATCAGATTTTGGTAAATATAATAAATTTTATCGACCTCACAGTATTTTTATGTGGCACTAATAATTTAAAATGTACAATTACTATGTATAAATCGATGTTTATTTTTGCAGGAGCTATGGTGGCATCTATAGATCCATCTCATGGTATTTACTATAGCAGCGTTAGTGCACATCGATCGGGCGAGGAGCTCTCGAATGATTTGGCATTGCAATTGAAGGGCGCATGCAACGCATACGTGAAAAGAAATCGCGATTTACCGCAAGCGATAATTATTTATCGCGATGGCGTTGGGGAGGGTCAGGTTCCGTTTGTATACAATTATGAAGTTAAAAGAATCGTAGAAACTCTTAGTGCATATTATAAGAATTTAAAGAGGACTCTAAGGCTATCTTTTGTTATTGTCACTAAGCGTATCAATACAAGACTGTTCAATGGATCGGCAAATCCAGACCCGGGCACAGTAGTTGATGACGTTATAACGGATCCACTTAAATATGACTTTTTCTTAGTATCTCAAATCGCACGTGAGGGAACAGTTTCACCAACTTCATACAATGTTATTTTCGATAACACCGGTCTGACACCGGATACAATGCAACAGTTAACGTATAAGTTATGTTACATGTATTATAATTTTACTGGTCCTGTAAGAGTACCGGCCCCTTGTCAGTTTGCTCATAAACTAGCTTTTTTCGTTTCACAAGCTGTGAAACAGAAGCCTAGCCAAACTCTCAGTGAATTATTATACTTTATATAGAAAGTATTTAAATATAAAAAACAATAGAATTTTTAATATATGTTATTAATTACAAGTGAAGGAATAATTTTTAACGAACAAAAACTGCTATTACATTGTATTATTGGTAAAAAAAATTCGATTACATTATTTACAAACTGATAATATAATATATGTGCGAATTTATATTTTAAACTGATGATATTTAAATGTACTTTATATTATATTGTATTTTTTTACTATAATATTTTGTATAATATTTGAGGAAAAAATTTTTACAATAAAGCATTTCATAAATTTGTATGAATTATTGCACTGAATAAAAATATTAAAAGAAAGTTATTTAAATGTATTATGACGTTACTACTTTATGCTATATGCACTAATTTTGTAAAAAGATCACTGTATTCTTTTTGCACTTATTGAATTTTTCCAATTTCGTTAATAAAAATTTATGATGAATTTATAAACATTGTTTTAATTTTTTATTTTAATAAAGACTATTAATGATATATTTATACTGTGGTATTGATCGAAGAATACTTTTTTTTCCTAAAACCATGTGACTAAAAAAATTATTTATTTTTATATTAAAAACTAAGACTTTTAATAACTACGCATTTTGTTCTGTTTGTACTTATCAGACTTGCATAAAATAAGAATTTTATTATTTGTATTTCCTTCTATATTAAAGGACGCGACTATTTGTGATCAAGTTATTAACATAAGCTAATAGTTTAACATGTGCAATGCCAACATACTATCACGAACAGTTTTAAATGAAAAATAAGAAGTGGAAGAGTAATAAAATAATCACTTAATGTTATAATTTGGCATGGTTATTGAAATAGTAAAATATATTATGCAATATATAATATTCAATAAATTACACCACGACTGGTTTTTATTACAACTTTTATTTCAACATTTCATATAAAAATAATTCATAACTCTCATAATCTCTTTTAATATCATTCCACCCTATGCATAGTTATGACTAAAAATATTTTACAAACTCACATATTCAATATAAAATATCTAAATCAAAGATGTTTTAAAGTATATAGCAATCACAACAAATTTATGAATGATTAGACAACCGTATAAATTGTTCATGTGCTAAAATTCTATTAGACAATAATACTATAATATGAAATAAATCTATATAAATCATCAACATTGATAGTTTTATCACATAATCATACATTTTCTATCGCTTTTTGATGGTCTATTGTGATGGTCTAAACCGTCGTCGTCAATGATATTATTTGTACACTAAGTCAATTCTAAAACTTGGAATTAATATTTTCATAAATCGATCTGTGACATATATTGTTCAATTGCAAATGCTAAAAGTTTGATACTACTTGTTTGTACTAACAAATTTTATCACGTAATCTACAGACTGTACTTATTTCAACGACTGAAAGATTTTGATGATAACAATGTGACGCCTGTATTACTAACTGTAATTGTTCCACTTTGATATAAAATTTTTCTGAGCATTAACCATTATTTGTAATAGATCTATAATCTGAATGTAAATCGAGTTTGATGTTCAAATATTGAAATCATTAAATCTATTAGACGAATCCAAGTTGGAGTTTTTCTATATCTAAATTTTTTACGAATTCATTCGTATTCTGACTTTCTGTCCCAGACGTTTGATACCCATATGGCGAGTATTTGTTATCCCGCATGATATCCAGAAAACTGCCTTTCCTATAGCTACAATCTGGTCGTTCTAAGAATCGATAAAGACATGGTCGAAAAAGGTACAGATACAAAATGTTCCCGACAAAGTGGCGTATCGACTAATGCACCCGGTGGGCCCTCTCACAAGTGACTCTGCATGAAGGGCTTGAGGTGCTTGTGGTAGGACTGGTTAACGCTCTCCTGATTCAGCGGGCTCTTCATCGCCTCCTCGTAGAGTCGTCGATAGACATCGCCGTCGTAGGCGCCGAGGGCCGAGCCGAGGATCTCGTCGCGGATGTCGAAACCGTCGACGATCCCAACGGCGTTCGGCCGGATCGCCGCGAGTATCTCCTCCAGCCGCGTTTGCAGAGAAGGCACATCTTCATTGTTCAGGCACGAAAACTGTCGAATGCACAGAAAAGGAACATGTATACATAATAAAATACCAGTTATAGTTATAGTACGAACAAAAATCAGAGAAACATATCCTTACCCGCAGAAAGTCACCTACGCGCTGCAGCACCCAGTAAACGGCGTAGAGCTCGCACATCTGGAGGAGCACGGCGTGCAGGGGCGCAGATACGGTCGAGGCCAAGCCTCGCACGGCCTCGATGTAGCGCAGCACGAGGAAAACGCGACAGTGCGACTCGGCCGCCTGGGCCAACTCGATGCTCGTCTCGTTCCACGCGTCCTCCGACGACATGCCGCTCCGCATACGTTTGTCCATGTTGTCCGTCGCCAGTTTGATTTTTCTGCATGCGGATACGTTTTATATTAGC
>JAPYZO010002822.1:0-18038 GCA_030522905.1 Torymus flavipes | reverse complement strand
GTTATTTGTATATATATATATATATATATATATATATATATATATATATATATATAGTACACATAAAGTTAAAAATCTAAAAGATACGTCACGTTATGTGTACTATGTAATACATAAATTAAATAAGTATAGGCTGAAGACTGAAGAGGTCGGCAGATCTTGCCGACAAAATGTTGCTGCAAATATAATAGGAAATCTAGTTTTTGATCTCTTTCTACTTTCTCCATGAGATCGACATTATTTACTATACGTTAACAATTGGGACTGCAATACTAATTGTCTCCTTCCTTGATGGTGAATATTTTCAAATATAGACATTATCAAATCAAAACTAAAAAAACATATATTGCATTATTTTCTACAAATAAAATACAATATAAAAATTAATGTTTCTAATTAAATTAAATCATGAAATAAAATATTTTAATTAATAACTTAACTATAAGCTAGATATTTGAAGTTTTAACTTCAAATTTAAAATTTTTAAATTCGCAACCACAATTTGTTTAAAAGTGTTTCTTGACAAGGCGTGCCATCTACTTGAAGTCGCTGGAAGCTTGCTGCCATATAAAGTAGAAATTTACTTTGCCATAGCTAAGTCATTTGCACTTACATTGATTCCATCTATTTATAGTCTTCGATAAATCGTTGTAGAAACATTCAACTTGTTAATGTTAAAATTCTTGAAACAGTGCCATTTACATAATTTATTTTTAAAAATATCTTTTATGTGGATTTTCATTTAAACTTGTTTTTCTACTTTATTTATCTTTGTAATAAACACATACAAATTTAAAATTCGTTATAAAAATCTAAAATATTTTGATTTATTTTATATTTCCAATTTAAATAAAAATCAAATAAATTTAATTATTAAATAAATAAATAGAAGTCAAGTAGCTGAAATTCTGTTTAAATATTTTAATTTATAATATAATTTTTAATCCTCATTTATTAATTTCTACTTGATTTCTTTTATTCGATTTTAAAACATTACATAAAATAAATAAATTTTCAACTGTTGACATATCATCGTCTTTTCGTTTGCTATAAGTAGCTATACTTTGTACATCCAAGCAACGGATTTTGTTAAATAAAAGTAATCATAATATATGCTCATGAGATGGTTAAGTTTGACATGATACAAATATAAGATATTAATAATAAATTAAATCATATTTTTATAAAAAACAATCTTAAAATTCATGTGCAAAAATGAAGTTAACTTTACGATAATCACGAAGATAACATTTTTATCTCAAAAAAGCTTACCCATACATAAATTTATTAAACGACACGATCGTGAACTGCTCGCATTGATTTGGATGAGAAATTTTATTATAGCTAATGAAAGTTGCAGAAAGCATTCATTTAAAGTGTAATAATAATTTCCAAAAAATTTTTTTGGGTGCAAAGCAAGGTGCACTGAATATTCTACAAAAATGAAAGACAAACTGCTCTCCCAGCGTGACCTTCCTGATCACTTTATTTAACGTATTCTTTGTACTGAGTAAAAAGCGAAAAGCAGTAGAGCAAAATCCATGTCTATAAAAAAAAGAAAGTCAAGGGCCCGCGACGACATTGACGGCCCTGACCGAAGATTCATCAACGTACAACGCATACTATTGTGCTGTATACTTTATCGTTCTCCCACTGACAGCAAAGAAACCTGAAAGTCTCTCCTGTGCAGCAACATATATATACATGTATGTAAATCTACGTATGGAATTACTTGTCAAAGAATTTAAGGTCCTCTTAAAATGATCGACACTGTAACTGCAACGATTTACAATCTTCTCGTAATATTAAACCAAAGTTAAATTTAGCCACGCAACTGTATCGAACCGTTTTATTTAAAGTTCTAAAGTAAAGAAATCTTACATTATATTTTTACATCCTGTTTGAATGAAAACAACTGCTTGGGGATTTTGGCATTACTAATGTTGAATTTGAAGCCAAAATCACGAATTCACAACAGATAGGTGTCCTGTCATTTCAAAACAAAAAGTTATATAGTATTTTAGTAGTATAGCAAGAATAATAATCCGAAAATAAATGTTTAGATAATTTCCAAGAATAGATAACGATCTAATGTATATACGTGTCACGTAAGTGTTAATGATTATTGCATATTTTTCTTTGAATAATAACAAATAATGTAGTAGACAATTTCATCAGCTTATAATCATGAAAGTCATTAAGAATATATTAAAGTATAGCAACCAATGTCGTATCGAAAACGATTTAAAATATAGACTATAAATTTATATACAATAGAAAGCGACTAAAATAAATACATTTCATTGAATGATGCCAAATAAACAATTAAACAGTTTCAATAAAATTTTATTTACTCTGTTATAGTTCTTATTTTTTCGTACTTGTCCTCAGTCCTTCTTACGAATTGCCCGCTGAGTTTCTTGCCAATACACCCACACCCTCGCTCTTTTTCCCTTGCTCACGCTAATTGCTCTATCCTTCTCTTTTTCTTTCTCCCTCTATTTGTCGCTCCTGCTTCTCCCCTCTTGACTCTCTATTCTTTCGCTTTTGCTTTTCTCTCTTATCACACTGCATACACTTAGGATTTCTTAAGCTTAGGAGTGTACATCGTTTTTGAGCATTTAGTTCATTTTTTTATTTACATTTGATCCCACAAATGCTTTTTACAAAATTTAAGAAAAAAATTCAACAAGGATATCGAATGACAAGCATTGAAAATTAATTAAAATCCTCATTAACCAAACAATTTGAATAGAGTTGACATTATTACTATATAAAAATATTACAAACACTAATTTTTTTGGTTTTTAAAGCTCAAAATACATAGATATTCAACGTCACGAAACGAACTACATCTATAGATAAAAGTCTGCAATGTCGTTCAAAAATACTCTGGTTTAAATTCGCTCTCGAATTCCCAAAACTACAACGTAAAAGCAGCTTCAAGCCTCTCTTCACAACCTATATGTGCAGCGTTCGCGCATCGGATCACCAGTGTATAGGTATACCTGTATAGTTTACTCCGCTCGCGTTCTCTCTCTTGCTCCTTTTCCCCCTCTCTCGCTCGCTCGCTCATATCAGCTGTTCGAGCGCGTGTGCGTGCGACGCATCATATGTTTACCCACACGCGAAGACTGGCTAGACGATAGCGCCCTCTGGCTCGCGAGCGACGCAGACGGCCAGTCTCCAGCTGTCGGCGAGCGAGAGGGAAGACAACCGCTGCGCATAAGACAAAGGCAGAGGGAGAGGGAGAGAGAAAACTGCTGCTGCTGATGGGCTATATACACCACTGTACTGAGCGCTGTAACATGGCCGCCTTCTGCTGAGCTCCGCTGCGCGCTCTTCTCTCTCCCGTTCAAAAGCCAAGTGCGTGTGTGGAGGCGTCAGTGTTAGCGGGGCTCGGCCGTATACACCGTCACTTTTGCGCAGCGGGAGAAAGAGCGTGAGGTGCTTTCAAGAACTCATTCCGTATATACGCGAGCAGTGACGTTTTAGTGTGGCAGTGCAGAGCACTATATAGTTATTATCGTCGCTCTCGGTACACAAGTGAGCGAGTGGCGCGCGCGATATCGAGGAAGAGAGTGAGCCGAGCAAGCGACGAACACAACGTAGGCATCACCGTACCGACGTTGTTTGTTTTGCTGAATATATCAGATGATCGGAGCATTGGCATAACCAGGGAGTGGCTTTTGAACATTGCTCGATAACTGCTTCCTTCATTCGCGCGCGCCCGCAGTGAAATCATCTACGCGGTTATCAGGAAAAAGTGTGCTGCAGCAGCAGCAGCAGCAGCAGCAGCAGCAGCAGCGACGAGATACAACCACAACAAAACAAGACGACAGCAGCAGCAGCGACTCGCTTAGCGCGCGCGCTCTCTCAGCAGGTCCGCGCTGCTAGCCAGCAGCAGCAGCGCTCGTGCGCTCTCCTCTCTCTCTCTCTCTCTCTCTCTCGCTTGCTCGCTGCTGGCTGTGTGCGCGCGGCGCGCGGGGGACAAAGAGCGAGAACACAAACAAACAACGCAGTTCCCTTCGATTCGGCGGAGCCAGCGCTACTATACGCTGAGTGTGTGTTGTAACGAGAGAGCTCTGTCGAGTGAGAGAGAACCCGCGAGTGCGACAAAGGTTAATATATATATATATACATTCGCGAGTGTGTGTACTTGTGTATGTACGACGTATATACATATATTTCTAAAGAAGAAAGAAGAAAGAGAGGAGGGATAGGTGCGAAAGAGAGACAGACAGGCAGAAGCGGAAGAGTTGCGCTAGCAACAAAGAACGCATCACGACGGGTGTAGGCGTAGGAGTAGTGGCGGTCAGGATTCGAGGACAAGAAGCGCAGGAGCCGCTGCGTCGTAGGATGCTGGAGCTCGAGGTGGTGCCCGAACGGTCCATCGGCTGCGACCAGTGGGAATTCGTTCTAGGCAAGTTTGTCTCTTTCTCGTATAATACGAAATTGTCGTCACAATCATGTATAAACGCGAAGATGACGGTGGTATTATCTACGCAGCGCCAATCGCTTCGTATTCATATTTTGAAATTTCCGTCGTGTGTCGTGTTATTTTTTCCCCGTATAAATAGGCCCCGAATCGGCCCGAGCTACGAGGTGGTTTTTAAATGCGTAGGTACGCGCCAGTGAGTGAGAAGGAGAAAGAAACAAGGATGGAGCAAGAGAGCGGAGAGAGGAGAGGGGACGTTGAAATCGAGGCGGGGAGGGGGCACGCGCGAGGTTTATTTTGACAATTCGCATGTAAACAAAGGCTGACGCGCGCGCGCTCAGATACACACACACAGCTGTGAATTATGTAATTTTTCACCCTCTTCCTCGCTACCTCTCGATCTCCCGATTTCGCAAAATGACGGAGAGAAAGAGTATAATACGAACATCAGACGCGATTTTTCGAGACTGGACTTACTTATTCTGCTGCGTACATTATACGTGGTGTAAACGAGCAAGCGAGCAATCGTGAGTGAGCGCGCATGCATGATGTCATCGGTTATATTTGCATTACCCGCGCACGATTAATGGGATTCGGAGCTCACCGAAAGTGTCAACGCTCGCACGCCTTATTTTTTCCGACGTTTTAAGTAATTCGTCTCCTCTCTCTCTCTCTCTCTCTCTCTATCTCTCTCTCTCGCGTGCGTCGCATTTATAGGATTGGGTAACGAGCGTGTAACGATGCTTCGAGAGAGCAAATGGGGATTCGAGGCGCGAGAGCGGACTATTTTCGTTGTCCGATACGTTAGAAAGAGAGAGAGAGCGTCTTTCTCTCCTCGCGCTGGCTCCTTACTTGTTTTGCTAAAAAAAATGATGAAACAGATGATGGATAAAAGATAATGCTGTTCTTTGACCCTGCGCGCTTGTATCTTTGGAATAGCTGATGGGTAAATAGCTGTAGCTCGGTAGATAAAAGATAAAGGTTTCGTAGTTCTTTTGCCGTAATATCGCAATCAATACTGTTTTACTGATACTTTGTGTTTAAAAATACGTCGGCTCATTGGTTGTTGACGTTGTTATTACGAAATAAAGGAAATTATTCTTTTTTTTTTTCTTACAATAACAAAAAAAGGTAAAACATTGAATTTATAAGTATTGTTGTTTTTTGTAAGTTTTTATTAAAATAGTAATATTTCAATTATAAATACTGTAATCTTGATTTGATAATGTAACAATAATAGCTTATTATTGGCAATGTTTTTTATCATGAGTCATTTTCATTAGATAGTTTTGTATTAAATAATTTTATACTTATTCTAATTTATATTCTTTTTGCAGGTATGCATTTTTCCCAATCTGTATCAATAATACAGTCTCAAGTGGGCATTATTAGAGGTGTTCAAGTTCTTTATAGTGACACAGTAAGTATCACATGTTTTAAATTAAATTTAACTTTATTTTTTAGTTTATAAAATTTAGAAATATTTTTTGTATTCAAAATAATTAAATCTTCTTATTTTATTATTAAACTCAGTAAATATGTCAATAAATATAATAGTAACATGGTTTTAACTAAAAATTTGGAAAACAAAGTTAGTTCTTTATGTAATTTTTAATTTAATATTAATGAACATATATGCAGAAATTAAGAAAAAAGTTGTTTGATTTGAAGTGTTATTTGAATATTTTTCATTAATTAACAATATTTAAAATAATTTTAATATTAATTTTTTCAGAACCCATTAGAAGTAGATCTCGTAATTAATTTGCCTTATGATGGAGTACGGCTCATATTTGATCCAGTTGTACAGAGGCTCAAGATAATTGAAATATATAATATGAAATTAGTAAAACTCAAGTACTGTGGCTTGCACTTTAATTCTCCAGAGGTATTGCCATCGATTGAACAGATTGAGCATTCTTTTGGAGCTACTCACCCAGGCGTTTATGATAGTGATAAACAAGTAAGTTTCAAAACTATAATAAATTGTCATTAGTTTTTTCTTTCTACTTACTGTACTATTTTTGTAGGTATTTGTGTTAAACTTTAGAGGATTGTCATTTTATTTTCCCATCGACTCAAAGTTTCAACCTGGCTATGCACATGGCTTGGGATCATTACAATTCCCTAATGGAACTTCTCCTCTTGTAGCTAAAACGGCCATTTATAATGGAAATATGGCTTCAGGTGGTTCGGAGAATGAAGAACATTGTATGAAAGCTCCACCACCACCTTTGCCAATGGTAATTTTAATAGTGTCTAAATAATTTTATTCCCGTCTCCACTATAATGGCCACTTTATAGCTTGAAAAGCGGGGCAAAAGTCGCGTTTGGTTCTCTCTTTTCCTTTATTCCCGCACATGCGGGAATAAAGAAAATTAGCGAGAATAATAGTACATTATGCACTAAGGACGCAAAATGTATCATTTTTGCTTGTGCGACTTTGGCGACCTCGCTATGCTCAGTCCCAAAGCTCGCACTCGCCGAGAATGATACATTTTGCGTTCTTGGGGCATAATTATTATTATCCCACACTTGACCAAAATGACGACCTTGCGCCCATGAAAATCGGGTCAAAAGTAGCATATATTTCCCGCAAATCTGATTTGCGGGTCAAAAGTAAACTTTGCGGGTTGAAAGTAAATAGTATATTAAAGTGCCACTTTTGCTTCCGGCTGAAAATCGCGAATGTAGTATTTTCGGCCCGGGTATGGTAAAAAATAGAATACGCTCCACGAGAGTAAAATTATTGGCCAGCCCATATTTCGTGGTTGTAATTTACACGAGATATGGACTGTCGAAATCCATAAAAATTGTCTTTAAAAAAAAAAAAAAAAATTTAATTATAAAATATAAAAAAAACGTGTTGGCCCCGCTTTTCAGAGTCAAAAGGTGACCATGGTCGAGTGTGAAATAAAATACTATATGTAACATGAGACGAAAGTAGATTTTTCTCCTAGATGGTTACTGCCCTCACAAAAAGATTTTTCCCTTGGGTCATTACTGCCCTCGCTTAGTTCGGCCAGTAAACGCACCCTTGTAAAAAATCTGGTCGCTCGGGAAATAAACCCATCCACGGGTAAAATCTCCTATTTTCGCCCCTTGTTACATAATGTGACAATTTCTGCATATGCGGGAATAAATAGTATATTATGCACCATGGGAATAAAGTGGGCTGTGAATAATGTGGGACAAACGTGCAGGTCGCACAACCCACTATATTCACGAGTCCAATTACAATTTTTTAACTCTACTATCATAAAATTCGTACTGGTTTCCCACCGAAAAAGGAAAAAATGCTGCATATTTATTCCCTAAGCTCACTCCCGTGTCCAACGCAACGCACTGTTTTTTTTTCTTCCTTATAGAGGTATCGGCTCCAGGCCACGTCCTCTGGAACGCACTGTTTGTACCCGAGCCGAGGGCGAGGGCATATGTGTGTGGCGTTGGAAACTAGAGTGGGGGTGGGAATGAACGTAGCACTTTTTTCCTGCTTCGTCGGGAATAAAGTACGGACTGTACGATGGGGTGTGTTAAAAATAATATTTTCTATAATTGTCTACGTTTACAGTGAATTTGGTTAAAACTAACAAAATTATAAAATATAAATACAAAATAACTTTTCAAATTAATAAAGTGGTCACAATGGAGATGGGACTAATGTACTATATCTAATACGGGACTAAAGTCGGTCATTCCCTTGGGTGATCACTGCCCGAGCGAGTATAGCGAAGCGAGGTTCAATATGTTCGCTCGGGCAGTGAACTCACCCGCGGGAATAATCTGTGACTTTAGTCCTTTATTACATAATGTACTATTACTGAAAGCATAATATATGTCATAAATAGTAACTGATTAATTATTTTCTACAGTCTTGCTATCATAACAACCTCTACTTAGATAAAGTCGAGGTTGTACGAGACAAATCTCAGACAAAAGGTCTGAAAATGCACTTGTTCACTGAAGGTAGCTCAGCGAGTCGACTGCTTTTAGAACCTAGAAGGCATGACCTTACCAGAGAGGTAAGCGTTATATAATTACACATTAATCATAAATTAATCATTAATCATAAATTACATTCAGTTGGAATTCTAAAAATTAAAGTAACTACACATATATTGATGATAAATATTTCAAAGAAATGACACTGTTTACTAATATAAGAATATTTATAATAGCTCACATTGTACTAGCTTCTTGTTTAATATTAAAAGTGAAAGGCACCAAAGGCTTAGTGGGTAACAATCTAGAGTGCTAGTTGTGCTTAGTCATGTGACATTTATCATAATGTTCAAGATTATATGTAAAAAAATGCATCATTTAGAAATCACTTATTCATGGATATTACTGAAATATTAAAAATTATTGTGAAATATAAGCTTATTCTCCAGTTGTTAACTAATTTCTGATTTCCTCTTTAGGTGTGGTTTGGTGATACTTGCGAAGATGTTTTGAGTGCATTAGGTGCACCATCACGCGTTTTCTTCAAAGCAGAAGATAAAATGCGAATTCACAGCCCGCATGCTCATAAAAGGGATAAAATAAGGCGGTCGGATTATTTTTTCAACTACTTTACTTTAGGTTTGGTATGTATTTTATTTTTATTCTTATTGCTGCATTTCTTGTTAAAATAAATAGCCTCAATTTTAGTTGTCTATTACTTTTACATTAATTTTAATGAATAAAACAATAATTTTCATTATTTACAGGATATTCTTTTTGACGCAAAGACTCAATGCGTAAAGAAGTTTATTTTGCATACAAATTATCCTGGGCATTATAATTTCAACATGTATCATCGTTGCGAATTCACACTCACCTTACCGTCAGAGACTAATACAGATTCAGGAAATCTTATTGATGTAGCTCCAGCTCCTGTAACAGTAAGTCTTAAATAAGTTATTTATTATTATTATTATTATTACTAGCAAAATCCATACGCGCTTCGCGCTCTCAATTTTCTAATATAATCAACAACACTTTTCACTTCATGATTGCATTTTTCGTTAATCAATATTCTCACTCAGAAAGCATATACGTATTTTAGACTAAATATAACAAATTATGATGCATCCTCATTTTTAAGATTAGAAAATAAATCAAAACAGTATTTATTTTATAACGAAATTATCCAATACAAACTTTGAATTAATTCAATAACTTAATGATTATTTTATCAATTTAATCAAACACATATAAAAATCTTTCTTAAGTCAAATAGATATGTTCATTTTGTATCAGAGACTATTTTAAATTTTGGCGCCATTCAAACCGGATATTTACTCATTAGCCAATCACATAACTCTTTTAATTGTTTATAACATCCTGCCATCGTTGTTTTAAGAGAGGAATAATTTTTGCCTTTATTTTTAATATTTATTGCTAATGAAAATTAATGAAAATGCTAAGTTCTTAGTATTTTGTTCTATGGTCGTATATTCATTAATTTTTATATAATGGTTTCATATTCATTAATTACTATGAAATTTTCACACTTTTTATAAACATTTTTAATATTGTACAGTGACACTACATATGTTAGGATTGTATTAATATTTTATTTTTAAGGTGCAGGCTTCACCGCAAGAATTGGAAAGAATAAAATAATTTGTTCGGATGTTATAATGTAAAAAACCATATTTTACGATAATATGATTCATAAAGTAACAACAAAATTTTTTCAACGAAATTTCAATCTTTCAAAGGTAGATATCGCCAATTAAAAAAAAAGTTCAACTATAAATGTAAATCTTTTTTATTTTTGATCCGATTCCAAATTGTAAAGGCTCATTTTGTTTGTTGTGCAATTTCATAGCGAATTATCGACGTGAAAATTGAAAAATTTTCAAAACCTGCAAAGATACAACTATTTGTTTTACTCAACTCTCTAAAAATAATACACGAACCTGTAAACAAGTGGGTGTATCTTTGCAAGTTTTGAAAATTTTTCAATTTTTATAGGGTTGACTCCCTATAAAATTATAGAACGAACAAAATGACCCCTTCCAATTTTGAATCGGATCAAAAATAAAAAAGATTTACATTGATAGTTGAACTTTTTTTTAATTGGCGATATCTACTTTTGCAAGATTAAAATTTCGTTCAAAAAAATTTTTTTGTTACTTTATGAATCATATTATTATAAAATATCGTTTTTTACATTACAGCATGTAAACAAACGATTGTAAAAAGATATTATTATTGTAACCAGTTCTCGCGGTTGGCACCTTAAAAGTCACATATATAAATTATCGGAATTAGTGATAGATTGATTAATTGTAATATTTTATCCTTGCATTATTATTTTTATTTACTATTAAAAGTATATTATTATTTTATTAACTATTAAAAGTATATTGAAACTATGTGCATTTTAAAATTTAATGTACAAATAATTTGGAAACTTAATTTAATTTTCAGATTACTGCCTATACAAAATGGGATAGAGTAAGTGAACAACTCAAAGCCAGTACTCGCCCAGTGGTTCTGAATCGTGCTTCATCCACAAACACAATTAATCCCTTCGGCTGTACGTTTTGCTATGGCATTCGCGATGCCATTGTCGAAGTAATGGCCAACCAACATATCGCCAGTGTTACTCTTTATACAACAGCGGCGTGACCCTGGTAAAGAAGAATGCGGTGGTTAAAACAAAAGGTTTGGATTTCTGGGCTGTATCGAAGCAAAAGTCCTTAATCCCAATAATCCGTGAGAGGATGGGTCATAGGGCGCAAAAAAAAAATTAAAAAAGAAAATAATAAAAATAACTGCAATCACGCTGTAAATCCCGTAAGAAATATAAAAAATATAGAGCGAGAAAAGCGGCGTAGGTTGTAAAGACGAATAGATGAGGTGGACGTGTCGGTGTCGGGCACGTTCGGTACTGTCTATTCATGAATGGGGAAGAGAGAATAGGCTTTCTGTAAATGTAAGGAAAGCATTAATAAGAAACACGATAAAAATACCTCATAAGATCATAAAGGGTATAACCAAATGCATACATTGTGAAATTCAAGTTTTAAGTGTCATAGTAGATATGCCATGGTTGTTCTCTGTGTCTCGATCGATTGATGGGGAAAAAAAATTACGCATATGCACTCCTAAAATTTTAGGTATTCATGCGTGTGCAGTAAAAGTTCTTGTGAAATTGCTTACTATTTTAAGCTACTGAAATATGTATGATATATTGCTGAACAAATATTAATAAAGTTCAAATTAATGAATACACTATTATATATTTGGTTCATAGCAAATTAATATTATACAGTAGTTTAAATTAATTCATTAACATAAAAAAAAAGATTACACGGCATTTTTATTTTAGAATTTCTAACAGTAATGAATTAAATAGTTCCTTTATCAACTTTCTGATCGGCATTTTTCAAAAAAAATCATCTTACTATTTTCTGCTAAAATGGTCAACGCAGCCCTCAAAAGGTTAAATAAATAAACTTCATTAATCTTTTGAGAACCGTCACTTTTGCTTAAAAAAATCGATCTCTTTTCTGTAAAAAATTTGTTAATATAAAAAACATTTATATTTCGTACAATAATCTAGTTTTTGGATCACTCCTATATGAGCTAGCTTGGTCCTTGAAAGGTTAATTATCGATTCACTTATTATCGATTTCGAAATTTTCAAGCCCGAAAAATATTTGTATATTCATTTTACATAAAAACTTTTACTGCAGTATATACTTTTGATAAAATTTCAAACGGATTGTCACTTCTATTAATCTGTGCACATGCTTTACAAAACAATTCACCAGTTTTTTGAGTGACAGACCTTATAAATTCAGTCATTTATGTATCGACTCAATGACCTAATATTTTTCGAGTGCTTGTGGTCGAAGAAAAAACTACGATCTTGACGCAAACGCTCAATAATGTCTGTATTAAATATCAAAATAGTGATAAAAGGAATAAAAATAAGAACTTTGCGACAAAACTCAACTCGGCGAACGTTGGAACTAAAAGACAGAAAGTAATAAAATTTTTCAATAAGAAAAAAGAATAAGTCAGTAATGAGTGTAATAACTGTGACAAGTGGTAAATGATAAATGATAATCATAATATGTAATATCGACGTAGGACATTTTGTAATCTAAGGTTGAAAAAATGACGTTTATTGGCAATATCATTAAAAAGAAGGTCAGTGATTATAAACAGGTCAGGCGAAGTGTGAACGTTAAGTGATATTTTATTATTTTTTTTAATATATATAAAATATGATATTTGATATTATAATTAATTAAGGAGTGTGATTTCAGTTCATAAGTTCAAAAACTAGAGACACGTGAAAAGAGAAATATTTTTATATAAAGAAAACGACTTTTTTTAATTCATCCTCGTAGGAGTGTTGTTGTTAATGATAAATCGCACGTGAGATTTGTGAGAACGCGCGAATCGAGACACTTTTAGAATATATAAACAAAAATGTTAATCACAAACGTAAAATACGTACGCGAGCATGCGTGAATTATTTTGTGATAAAACTTTTGGACTGAAATCACACTCGTTGCATAATCACAAGATAGAATTCGAAAGGTATGAAAATGAAATCTAAGAATTAGAAACATTTAGCGAGAAAAAGAGCGAGAAAATAGCATTCACCATACATTAAGTTTTCAAACTCCAGGATAAAGTTGAAAATTAAATAAGACAATAATTCTTTCTCGCAGGATATAATAGCTTGAAGCTAAAGATGGATTACGGATATCGAAGGTTTCAAAGTTTCAGTGATACAAAAGATGATATAGACATGTGCGGTGTATTATTGTCACTTTTCCCTCTTTTTCCTCTTTCTTTTGTATTCGAAATCCAGTGTTCATTAGTAGCGTGTGATATAATGTCGAGAGCTCGTTGATCTAATCCTCCCATTGTTCGGCGTTATTATTTGCTTTGGAAAGACTATTCTTTGCGTTTGTTTATGCGCTAGTTTTAAGAAAAGGTCGCTTTCAAAAGTTATTCAAAGTCCACTGTTTTTTTAAAACTATATTTTATTTTTAAATTTTACTGTACTTCGTCGTACGCTTTATAATAATTATATTAGAAACATTTTAAATGAAAATCCAAGATAAAAATCCTTTGTACCAAAGGTAAAAAAAATTTGATTTTTGTATTTAAATCAAATAAATAAGCTTTATGTAAGCATCGGTAGCTTTTATTACTTTATAAGTAAAAAAGGCTGTGATAATTGTCCTGTGGATTGCTATAATCGTAAGTTTTCATTTATAACGTCAAACTCCATTATTATAAAACCAAGAAAAAAATATGCTTAGTTGCAATCTGCTGGGACATTTAGCAAGGGCCGTAAAAAAAATAAATAAATGATTGTATATTTATTAGCAATGAAAAAATGCAAAAAATTTACTAATCAAATAAAATGTTACTTTAAAAATCTATTAATTATCTTTTATTAATTTTAATATACAAATCAAATTTATAAATTACATTGCAGGGTATATCAAAATATTTATGGTTCGTAAATATACTTACTTTAAATTTATAATAATTATTTAGTTTATTTTAATAATTAATTTATATAAGATTATATTTATTATGTAGTCAAACTAATTAATTATAGCGTGCTATGACTTTCGTAGTAAATACGAAATTTTAATAATCTATATAAAAATGTAGGACATATATATATATATATATATAAATACAGCGCATCAACAAATCAAGAATAATTTAATTTCCAAAGTAATGCACGACGTCTGATACATTGTCCTCTGAAAGTGATGGACGTGCGCGAATAATCGACGGAAAATTTAAAAAAAAAAATAAGAGTTAAGCAAATATGTTAGTTCAATTCTACGTAGCCATGGCACTTCCCACTATAAGTGCTCCAATTTAATGTGCCGGTAATGAAAATTTTGCCAGTCAAGCACCACGTTTAAACCGAGGCTTGTCTATTTGCGCCTTGTTTTTCTGTGGAGCTTGCGAAGGCGCGGTCGAATGATTTTTTATTTAATCGTATAATGTAATGAATGATTCTTACGTGTGCGTTTGACATACCGATACTACATTGTTTCAAAATAATTTGAATTTTTGTATACATTACTGTTATCGCATCATTCTTACTCCGACAATATCATGAATTTTTTTGAGTATATTTTGTTCAAAGTTATATTTTCTCATTTATAGTTACAGAAATTATTCAAGTTTATGATTTTTGTTATTTGTACTTTTTATAAAAATTGTAATTACTCCGTTTTTATGTGTCGTATAAAATCTATTATATAATATAAAGGAGTAGAAATCTACGCTTTGACACTTTAGATAATTAAGGAGATTCTGCATTGTGCAAACAAAATCGTTTCACCACAGCCTTGTAAAGATTTATGCTCCTTAAATCTTTTTCAATTCGACTAGCGTTGATCTCTTTGTTTTTCTCTAAACCTTATATGCTCCTAAATTTTTTACAGTTTCGGAATAAAGTCTGTACATATCCGGAGCATAGAAAAGAAAACTAAGAATAATAGTATTAAATAAAAGAAAAAGTGCATAATGCAAGAAATAATAACGAAGTTAATGAAGTTTTAATAGGGCCCACAAACATCCGCGTTTTTCACATCAGAATTGTAAATATATTATACTGTTGTAGTAGATAAATTTCAACTTTTTCTCCTAGCCACAGAGGAAGTAGAGAAAATGAAAAAAATTGCAATTTTCGAAATGTATAATGTTATATACAGACCGAAATGATTTTACATTAAAATCAATTATTTTATGTTGTAAAAGTATTTTTTGTACCGAGATAAACACATTCACATACACATGACGTTCGTGATGCGTTATTATATAAAATATATTTTATTTAAACGAATGAAAGCTTGTGTATTAATTGTGTCAGAATTTATATTTGTCAATAATTTCTGCTGAAACGGCATGCTGACAAGTGCGTAAAAGTGTTTTTACTTTTTATTTGTCAGTAATTTATTTATTATTTGAATAAAAAACAATTTTATTGTTAACCAATTGTATTTGTCCTTGTAGA
Source organism: Torymus flavipes (assembly GCA_030522905.1). NCBI lineage: Eukaryota > Metazoa > Arthropoda > Insecta > Hymenoptera > Torymidae > Torymus > Torymus flavipes. Next base: position 2,595 of record JAPYZO010002822.1, on the reverse strand, counting down.
TATGTGGTAGACATCAACCAGCTATTCAATTGAATTTCTACTATGTTATTACATTTAGTTTTTGACATCGAATAGAGAATATTTTATTATCATCGTTATTTATTCCCGAAAACAAACAAGTCTTTTTTTATTAAGAAGTTAAATCAATACTGGCGAAAACTCCGAAGGCGTGACAAATACGCTATAGACATGTACAAATATGATATGACAGTGTACAATGAAGCAAATAATACCTCCGTAGTTGCAGATTTATAATGTTCTATACATAAGGTCTTCGATTAAGTGTTTCGTAACGTAAAAGATATACGCTAGGCAGATTACGAGCACGCTTAAAGTTAAAATCGTTTTATCTCTATGATATAAATACATTTTAATCTAAAACCATTTTAATTTCTTTCTCTTTTTTAAAACTTCGAAATTTTATCACAGAACTTACGAGGCCGATCAATATTTAATCAAATACCTAGAAATTGGGTTTAGAGAAAATATTTTTAATCAAGTTTTAGACAGATTAATAATTCATTGAAAATTCATTTATTATTGTACAATATTCCTATTAACTATTTTATATTCTAAATATAACATAATAATTTCAGTATTTTTTCTATAAAAGTAAATTTAATACATTTATTCTTTGAATAAACAAATTTTTAAGTCCTCGTAAATTATAAAATAGAAGTGAAAAACCAAATTATTGTTTAATTACAAGCATTAACTATTTATTACTTGGAACTTTTATTTTTGCATTTCTCAATATTATATTAATCACACAGTTTCTTATAAAAATCTAAACACAGTGTTAATAATAAAATGTATATAAACGAATGAAACTTTAAGAGCGCTTATTACATTCAAAATTGTGAATTAAAATTTCGAATGGAACCAAAAATTAGATGAAACATCGTCTTTTTAACGGAAAAACAGCTACAAAGGACGATATTTTCCTTTTCTACTTTAGTTCCTCTGACATTCGGGCGTCGCACAAATTTCCGCAATCAAGAATATTTATAAATATAAACGTATATAATGTGTGCGCGTTGTGAAAGCTTTGAGTGAAGATTGCGAAGCAGGGAGAGTGAGAGAGGGGGAGGGGGGATTGACCATTATCGTTTTCATTACAATTCTCTTAATTGCATGCCAGTTGCATTCGATTGTAAACTTTTACTTTAACTGCCTCATATGTATAGATGATCAAATCATCAGTGAAATTCGAGTCGACGCTTCGTGACGCTCATTTTTTCTTACTGCTTTTTCTACTAGTCGCTAAAAGATTTTTATAAATTAGATTTTAAGAAAACGGCTGTAAATACTTTGAAAAAATCTCATATTTGAATTTACATTTATCATTTTTTTAATACAAATATTTATTTCATTGCGTACTTATTTAACATACATATATAGCCAGTCATGTTTCTATTTCAAAATCAATTACTCATTAAAGTAAATCATTATCCAATCTGATTGCAATATGTATAAACAATTTATAATTAGGTTTTATTGTATCGGAGGGATAATCTTTTTCAAAGTATTCACTGCCCACCGACGAATGAGACCTTTTCGCATACATTGTACACAATTCGAATTTTCCCTGAAGTTCAGTCAGCTCGAAGCGCAAAAAAGGTGGGCGAACTCCAGGCTAGCGAGGCGCCGACTCGGCCATGCGTGCAAACTGCGTTTTCTCGCGCGTAGGTAACGAGCTTTTCGCTGCTCCGGGGGAGAGAGAGAGTGGGTGTATGTGAATGGAAGAAGATAGCAACGGAGTCTCCCTTCCCTCGAGGAAAATCGAGGAACATCGAAGAGCTCGTGTGGGAAAGGTAGAGATTAGGGGGAAGGTTATATACATAAATGTGGACCTGTAACAAGTTCAGTTTCGCGCTTCGTTTCGTATATACATGATTATACCGTATTTTGTACGATTTATTGTCGCTTTATTGACACGATCTGAGTATACAAACACAAGTTACACATTTGTCCCTTTTCGTTGCGACTGTGGAGTGTCTTATTGCGCGTGTTTCGGAGAGATAGATTGAGTGAGAAACTACGAGGTACTATTCGTTGTAATGAGGAAAAATGAATGATTATAACTTGTGCGTTTAACGTTATTCGATTGCATACACTTCGCATTGCGTAACCTTTTGTATGTTTAAACCTGATGAATAAAAGATCTCAAAAAATTGTACGTAATTTTTGGCATTTTCTTTTTTAGTATCCTTATTTCATTTGAACTTTTTACAGTATTTACACACACTATTTCATTTTTTCTTCTTTTCTTCAATTCAAGAAGTAGGTGTGAATTTGAATAGTATAAATTTCAATTTAGATTATCAAGGTGTCATTAAAAATTTACTTGTTCTTAGTTATTTGGGTTGAAATAAAATAAAATATTGTTTCCATATAAACATTAAGCAAAATGTGACTTTGTCGTATGAAAGGAGCACAGCAGCACCGTTCGATAAGTGAAAATTATATTATTATCTTACGCAAATATATGTTTGTAAATAGTATATTACGACCCTAGGCCAGTAAAATAAGAAATGTCTCAGATCACATGTAATTGTCGGCCGAGGTGGACAAACATGTGATCTGAGGCTTTCT
>JAPYZO010002821.1:2505-30885 GCA_030522905.1 Torymus flavipes | reverse complement strand
ATATATATAATAGTCTATATTTTGTGTATTCATTTTGAATTAATTTGATTTTCGAACTTTATAAACTACACCACTTTTTTCAAACTTATCAATATTATCTTTACCTAATTTAATGTATTTGGAAAGTTCATTGCATGGTTTTTGTATAACCTTATAACTATTACGAGACAGAATTGATTTTAATTTGTAACTGAGATGTTTAATGTATGGAATAACAATTTGAGCAAGAATATTCAGATGTTTTGAGATAATATTGCGCATGACATGTTAGGCCTGACCGAAAAAATTAATTAAATCCTGTTTGATCCAATTTGAGAATCGGTCAGGGAGACGAACTACATTTTACTCTAAAATCTTAAGGTAAAATTTTCACGTATACTTTGTCTTTTATTTGAAATAGATTACAAGATTAATTTTAATTATATTTTCATAAAAATTTTCGGTAAGTTGTACTTTTTACACCTAGAAGTCGGAAATTCAACGATATTCCTTTTCTATTCTTAATAATATACCAAGCTTTTGACAAAATCTCAATGCATATACCAGTTATCATAGCTCCCGAAACTTTTATTGAAAATGAAATTTCCCATCGTAATGGATGAATAAAGAAAACAACAAAGTCTCAGTTTCATATTTACAGAAATGTTTCTACACAGTCTAAAAGCTATAAAGTCAGTTGAAATGCAACAAAAGAAGATGGTAAAAGTTACAGGCGGAAGTCAATTGAAAAATACATCAAATACATCGAATGCCCTAAGAATGGTGAAAATAAACATTTATCAGTACAGCCAACAGAGCTGATTTAAAAAAAAAGACTGTCGTTGACAACCAGATCAGCAGGAAATAATATAGAACGTGCAAATGGAGCATCTCAGCGGAACCAAGCGCTGTCTGAAAGTTTCAGTAGCCTTTGTCACTTCCTTCTCCTACGCACTACCTCTCTCATCCTTCGAAACGCGCAAGAGCTCTTCCACTTGATGTAAATCTGTATGTTTTATGCTCTCTGCGTTCACGTGCAAATATCGGAGTTCCAAAAGTCCGCGCTCGTGCTGAAAGGAAGCGATATACCCATTCGGTCCTCGCGCCCCGGCGCCTGGGAATAAAAGTTCGAACTGTATTTATACTATACATCCGAGCGCGCGCGCATTCGGACGCTCGAAAAAGGGATAGCCGTCTATATGTACATACTGCACTCTCGCTGAGCCATTTCTCTAGGATCTACATATATACACACACGGCTCTATAAGCTATCTAATAGACTTTTCCGAGGACTTACTCGGCCGCGTCAACCTGCAGTTGCGCTTGCGCGCGTGTACCTAACTTTTAACGGGGCGACAAACTGCCCGCCGGCGGCAGCCCCTATCGAATCGAAGCGCCAGGATATAGCCTCCGCGCGTCGAAAGATTAAACCTAATTTATGTATACACGCACGAATGCAACTGCCGATCGATAAACGCGTCCGCGAAAAGTCAGTGCGAGAGTAACGGCGGGCGAACTCGTCGCTTTTTCAGGGTTAACGTGCTCTCTCTCTCTCTCTCTCTCTCTCTCTCTCTCTCCCCCTCTCTTTCTCTCCTCCTCTCTCTGTCCCAGTGTCGCGCACGTCCGCCGAGTTCCCCGCCGAGCGCCGGCTCGTAAAGTTTCTCAAGCTTTCGCAACGAGAAGCATTTTGGGAATGTCGCGCGAGAGGCGAAGGCGAGAAAGAAAGAGATTGTGACGTCACGCCGGCGCGTGTAATACTTCGCGTGACGTCACACCGGCCTCTGGTTCTCTCCGCGTGCGCAACAGATTTTATCGAATCTCTCGAATGCAGAAGGAAAAATTTTTTGCATTTTTTATCGACATCTATTTTTGCTATTACTAATAATACTGGAAATATGCGCGCTGGTATCCTTTGACTGGCATTGCCGGCATTGTTTTCGCTTATTGTGTGGGCTGACTCTCTTCGCTGTGCGTTATATACAAAAGGCGATATTTCTTTTCTGCATTCATTGTTTGTACGGAATTAATAATTTGTACCTATAGTGTATAGTCAAAATATAATTGAGGAGAAGTAAATTAAATTTTAACATTTGTTTGCGCACGAATGAGTATCACGATGAGTATAGTGAATTTTTCGTCGTTTCCAGCGTCGAATGAATTAAGGAAGATTTCAGGAAGTATATTTTGTGCTTTATAATAATGAGACGGAAAAAATAGCTTTGATCGTATAAAGGAAAACTTGATAAGAATACGCTTAATAAAAACAAGAGTATAAGCAAACACATAATGCGAGTAAGCAGATGCACATCGAGTTTATATCCAGATGCGCTTTGTGTATTGCGAAAATCGATATTCATCTACGTACCTATACAAGAACAAATAGTGCGCATATTTTGCACGCGATCAAAGCAAATGAGCTTTCTTTCTCCTTTCACCATTAGATTTTCTTATTTTTTCATAAACGAGCCAGTTATTCAAGCGCATTGCGAGCGCTCTTTAGAGTGCATTTCAAATTAATTCTAAAATTTCGCGCTATTTTTCGAGACAACCAATCACAAACACATTTATCACGTCTTATCTAACAGACCATCATCATCTTATTTTATATATTAGGAGAATACTTGTCTAAAAAATGTTATTTTATTTTTATCAATGCCTTTGGATATCAAAACATCGATTAAGAACTTTTCCACTTAATTTAATAAAACCTCCTACATACATTAAAATCAATCAAAACAAATATGGCACTAGTGGAAAGCATACTTCAAATATTTCCAACTATTGATGACGCGCATCTATCGCACGTCACACCGAATAATCTTTCTCTCTTGAAAACACTTTCTATCACTCTAACCTCAAAATCATAACTTTAATATGATTTTTCGGCTCTCGTGGTATAAAATACGGTTCGAAACTGGTGCGTAAGAAGATTTTTAGCTCATTCGCTTCGCTCGTGCGAAAAACGTCACATGAGCTAAATAATCACCTTCAGCACCCGTGTAGAAATGTACTAGGTATTATTCAACTGGCGCCCAGCAGATAATAGCATCTCGATCATTTGTACCAAAAACTCTGCAATATAATGCTCAAATTTCAGACTTGTCGATGAAGATCGTCGGAAAAAGCCTTACGAATAATGCATATAATCGTCCCACTGCCTTGCTCTCGAGGGACATAACAAATCACAACAGACACAAAAAAGTAAAGTTAATCTAAGCATTTTTCATATCAGCCAAATTAACTGATTTGGAGAAAAGCTGAAATGGCAGTATAAAATACGTTAAGATATAACTTTTGTATGTTGCAGTGGAAATAATATTACTTAACACGTAGTTTTCACTGCGTTCATAAAGTTAAAAGTTTATTGGAAAAAGGGGGGAATCCACTCCCTTTCAAAAAGGAGTATCCATTCAATGATTCCTCTCAAACCGGAGCCACTCCGTTTCGGAAAAAGAATGGAAACTCCATTTAATTTCAAGCTTTTACAATGTGTCAGAGTGTAATACCAATCCACTGCAATACAAGAAATGATTCTAATTTTCTTTAATGACATTTTTACCGATGTTGTAAGGAAGATGAACCTATTGCATCATTCTAATCTTTAATCAACCGTGTCAATAGTATAGGTAACTTAGTTATTTTTTTCCTTACAGCGATATATCAATACGGAGTGGCTGAAAAAATAAATATACGAAAAAAAGTACTTATCGGTCGCCTATAAAGCACGAAATCCCATACGTATAGATAGTTAAGAGAAAAATCTGATCCCGTGTAAACGTTATGTTATCCTTGGTCGGGTTTCGAAAAACGAACGGCAGCAAGTTTGAAAAAAATGGGCGCGTATATATAAACACGAGTATATACGTGGAAAAAAAGCAGCGGAGATTTCATATGACGCGCGCGAGCTTGACTTTTCCCCAACAACTTTCCCGGTATAATAAGTACTCGCGCGTGGAAGTATAAAGCATATAAGAGCGCAAGAACAGCTCGCAGCAGCCGGTGTTCCCGCGAAAAGGAGGTGGTAGAGGAATTTCGCGCTACAAGTCTTGACGTGTTCACGCACACACAGACGCACACGCATATAGATGTAATACGTACCGTAGAGACTGGTAGAGAGCATCAGCAACAGCCGGCGCCGATGGCACGCGCGTACTTTCCCGTCTCGTATAATATACAACGGAACGGCACACTTATCCCCCCGGTATATCCAAACAAACGTGGGTATATATATTCTTCTTTCTCTCTCTAACTGCACGGGCCGAGCCAAGTTACTATACGTTTTTCCCTCTCCTTCGTCCGGCGGGCAGCACGAGCGAGGCACGCGAGTATGCCAACGGAGGCGCGAGGCCGCCGAGTGGGGAGGGCGTTTAAAAGCGCCGGCGAGCCACGAGGCCAGCTGACATTCGAGAAGAGCGACTGAGCGAGCGCACAGAAGTGTACCTACTAACCGCAGCTCAGCTGAGCCAACCGCACCACCACGCCTGCTTTGTGACTGTCGTGCTCTTGCGCAACACTCTGCCAGTGTGACGCCAGTCGCCAGTGCAGTTCTCGTTTATTACACATCTCTATTACGCTTGGTTCTGCAGTTCTCACCAGTGAGTGACCGTCTCTCTTCTGTAATAGTAAAGGATCGTGTCTGAAAGTAAAGAGTGCAAAGTGAATATACATACGTGTGAAGAAGAGTATATAAAAGAGGTTTCACCTTTCGCGGACGAAGGAAAGTTGTATATATTTACAGTTGCGTCTGCCAGACGGAAGAGCGAGGCGTGCTGTGCACTCGACGTTTACTTGCCTACAGCGGAAGCCAAAAAGTGCCAGCGAGTCCGCAGAAGAAGAGAAAAGCGCGTTAAAGGGGAAAAATTAAACCCCCCTTCCGGCGCCAGGATTTTAACTGCTATTAGCGAGCCGCCGGCAGCAGCAGCAGCAGCAGCAGCAGCAGCAGTGCTTTCAAAGGAGGAAAAAACAGTGCTAAAGAGAGTTGTACGCGAGAAAAGAGAAAGCGGCGCCATGACGTGCGAGGAACTCGGCCATCAGGCTGTTTTGCGGCCGGCAGCACCGGCTGAAAGGTAATTGCGAACGGCCAAGACGCCGCCGCAACTATATATGTCAGATTTCAATTTTTTTTTTAAACTTGCCGCGCTTTTTGCGCTCGCTCGCGCGGCGGGTGCTTTGAAATTTCGGCACGGGTTCGCGATATTGTGAATAAAACGGTAATGTCACAGGGAAAAATTAATTTTAATGTGTATATGGGTACGATGGTAAATTTATTTTCAAACGCAGAATTATAATTATTCGCTACGTTAAAGTGGAAAAAACAAATACAACATATATACAATATCTACGGGGGAAAGTTAGAACACAACGTGAATCGTAAAAGCGATTATAAAATCAAGCAACCTTGCGCGTGACTATTTTGAACTTGTCGATTAACAAGGCTACATTGTACATGCATCGTGACATTACACTATGCCAGCGGTACGCGGAAACGTATAGTCATCATGCATCTCTCGTTACCTAACGGTAGCGTCAAATCATTACGTGATAACACAATACAACAACCACCTTATGACATTATCATTGTTCTCCGCTAAAAAGTCGCGTCTATAGACGTATTATATAAGAAACTATATACAGTTGCAAGTTTGTTCAAGCATCCGGACAGTTTCAAGTGGGTGCCACGTTTACTTATCTGATTTTATCGCGCGCGAGCGCATGATATTATCTGCATGTGAAAAATTTCAATTCAAATATTGGCGCGAGTGACTCAGGTGATGAAATCCCGAATAAACTTCTGGTTAGCGTTTTAATTAAAAATGGCATTCGGTTGCTCGTGTTATTAATATCGATATAAAATTACTTTTAGAAACAATAAAACAATCAAGTATAAAACTTTGAAAAATATATTGAAAAACTTTTTTTTTATTAATTAAATGTAAATAACTGACAATCTAGAATAAAAGAATTTTACTTGAAAATATTTTTAGTTTAAATAATGAAAAAAATATATTGAAAAGAATAAAGGCGTGGTAATTAATCAAAATTTTCCCGAAAATTTCATTAAATTCCGTGTATTGACAATATATTATATTTAATTAGCAAAAGAGTTAATTCGAATTCACCTCACTAGCCGTTTATGATTTAATTTAATGAAACAAAGCCGTCGCATCGCTTGATCGCGAGAGAACGCTAAAATGATAAATCTGACGAGAGAAATGTCAATAAGCACGCGATGAGAGTATAATAAAGGCGGAAAGCCAATATGGCTTTATAACTAAATGGATCCTTGGATTTACAGCAAACTCGCCTGGACGGAAAAGCGACGCAGGAGGCGGCCGACGACGACGCCAGCAGCTGCCAAAGAGCGGCCTAGCCCCCGTGTAATCAGCGGGATGCTGCCGACCCTCCAGGCCCTCGCGGCTCTCAGCACCGAGCCGGACATCCACAAAAGCGGCGTCTGCGTCGTCCCGCTGGAGGGCAACGCCGACGCGGCGAGCCATCTACAGACGACCCTCCTCGAGGCCTACTGTCGCGAGATCGGCCTCAAACTCCTGAGGATGCCCGTGCAGCTGCTACGCCGGGCCTTCGGCAAAGAGCACAAGGACCTCGATTGCCTCCTGCTATTTGGCCTCGAGGACGACGACGCCACATTTTTTCTCGAATCGCCCGAGTGACGGCGTCGAATGTCTAAATTGCTCTTGAACGGAGTTTTCCCTGATCAATTATGCTGAATGCTGTCGACGCCTGAAGGTTAAAGCGATAATCGCGACGACAGTGAGAAATGCTGTGGACGCGGCATCGGAGGAGCTGCTCGGCGCATACTGCGCCAGAGTCTATATGATAATCATATGTATCACGCGACAGAATCCATCCACGGATATATCTGTGCAGTGTTAATGAAAGAAGTGCAGTGCAGTGCAAGACATCGAGTGTAGGAAAGGAAACGGAAGAAAGTCTCCTACATAATATTAAGAAGATAAAGTTTATAGCAACATCGTCAGGTACTTGGCCCAGTTGAATACCTGTTGTGCTGGTCAGATTAATGTTGTCGATATTTATAAATCTCAGTGAAAAACAGGCCACTGATGGCAAGGTCTCTCAGTACCTATATTCAATTAAACCAAATCAAGAGATTACTGTTTTGCGTTTATATGGTACTGTGTAATGTGCTCTACCAAGATAATAATTACTTGTACTTATGGTGCAATTGACCAGCTGAAAGTGACAAAGCGAGAAATTAGTAAAGAAAAAATCGCATAATCCCAGTGCAATTAACAAGATTTAAGTTTAAAGTAAAACTTCTTGGTAACTTTATTCTACCTACAAACTTAGCTTCCGGGAAAAATAAAGGTTAATATAGCAACCTTGAGTAAATATAGGAAATCACCAAGTGACAAGTTTATGTTACAATATAAGAACATCGAAAAACAACAATAACTGTTCGGTGACGTGTAATTTCAACATTCCTTTTTTTTTATTTTCAAATCATCGACGTCAGTTATATACAACAGTGTAGTGTATGCCAATTTAGTAAATAATTCCAAGAATTGCTAAATGTTCGAAGAAAACAAGATAACTTGGAATGAAAAACATTTTTAGTTTATTACTGTAGAGGAAAATTACGTTTCCTCAATTCATAATTATGTACATTTGAAAACAACATTGAAAATAAAAACAAATATATCTTTAACAGATTAACAATAAAAGAGTTATCATTTTATATACCTATACTCCACTATCTTTTTCCTAAAAATTTCGGAAACCATGAGAAAAGTAAAGATTTAATGATTGTTTCTTGATATATGATTGAACGTGGTATTAGTGCTACGTCAACTTTTAATTCTTCGAATTCAAATTAAAGCTTAACGTGTTGTTGTATTTACCATGTGGTTCATAAATAGTCTTGTTAGCAACAAAATATCTGCTAAGTTACTGACAAAATAATCTAATATTACTATCCTTCTGGACTATAGTGTTACTGTTCGCTTAACGATAAATTTTCTTTATTATCAAAATTAAAGAATATATTCAGCTGTCAAAAACAAAAAAGGCTGTTAGCGGTAAAAATAGCTATATGGTAGCACTAAAGACTTTCAATATAGTCTACCCAAAGAATTAAAAAGTTTATATGGTAAGGAAAATAATAGAATAAAATACAAGTTAAAGAATAAGCTAAAAAATTATATAAAATCAACTTAAACATATAACATAACTACTGTTTTTTGTTCACGATTTGAAATTTGATTGTCAAATATATAATACCTAGTTAGTTGGTTTGTAAATCTACCTTTTAGGATTACGCTTTATGTAATTTGGTTAATAAATAAAAAAAAAATAAAAAAGAATATATTTTAATTAAAAAAGAATAAAAAAAATTTCTAGTCATTTTAACGACAGGCATCGTAAAAGAGAAATTTAAAAAGGTAGGTAGTGCAATGGAAAGAAAAATACTTTTCAATTTAAAAAATGTGACCCCATTATTTTTCTCGCCAACTTGTGAAAATTGTCGTTAAAGCTTTAACTGCCAAAAAACCAAAGAATTGAGCCGAAAACTAAGGTAAAGCTATAATAAGCCCGAGAACTTTTAAGCATGATGATCGTAAAAAGGCGCGATAAAATCTATCGATTATCGTAATTTTCGAGGCCATTAGCACTGGCAACGTACAAACGCAATTAAGAATCTTCAAGAATCCTATCAAAAAGTAGATTACTGCCGAGATCGGCCAGACAACAAATCTTCAATGCTTAAAATAGTTCTATTCTATTTTAAGCTTTAATGAGATTATAAAATATATGAATCATATGAATCATAGCTCATTTCGCGTTCTACGCCACCTTACCGTAATCTTTTCCGACTGATTGTTTCTGTAGTAGACCCGAATTTCACTCCGATTTTGTCTCCGTTGCGCAAAATTCGATGATCATTTACTCAACTTATTGGGCGAACGGAAGCCAAGTTTGTTTCCTCTTATGCTTTTTAAGAACAAAAAAAAATAAACGCCATTTCGGTTCCTAAACTACGACACTATTTTCATAGATTCTCCGTAGCGTGAACAATTAAGTTCCACTCGTACCCAGGACCCGTCTGCTTTGTTGATCGTGACAATAGAGCTGAAAATTTATTAGCCTGGAAATAATGCTCATGCGTAAAGCTTTTTTTTAATGAGAAATCATGTTGCAGTTATATAAGTTATTAAATTAAAATTTTAAGATTATTAAATTTCAAACATAATCTTTCATTATTTATAAATATATATATATATAAGGTAAGTCGGGGTAATTCAGCCACTTCGCTAATTCGGCCATTTTTCTAGTTCGCTATCTTCACTTATTGAAAATCTTAAATAACCAATGTCGTCAGCTTCCAAATATGAAAAATATACGTTTTGTACAGTTTTATTCTGCGGGGGTGATTATAAACAAGGGCAATCTGACTGCCATTAATATTAATTAATTTAATTTATAAGACTGTAAGACCGATGGAAAAATTCTTATCATAAATATGTGAATATATTGATTGTTTTCTTCTTTTTTTATGATTTTACATCACATTCATTTTGTATATTCATGTAAAATAAGCAGTGTTATATTCAGTTAAAATGGTACCTTAATATTATAAATTATACCGTTTCCTGAAACGGAAAACTTTAGAACGGTGGCATTTTCGTATAATTTTAAATCAAAATGCGATTTTTTTGTTGCAGCTTACAAACTACATAATACGGGAATCGCATACTAAGTCGATGGAAGATCTTAAAATTCTGAGTATAACGTGAGTATAATGTACAAATGATTAAAAAAGTAGCTAAAAAAACTAGCAAAATAAAAGAGAGAAATTTAAATTACCTTTGTAATATATATAGGTATAGTGTTAGATAAAATATTTAATTTCTGTAAACTAAACACACAATATAGTAGCATTTTGTTTACTTTCTATCTCGAAAGTTGCAATAACATTTTCTAATTTCGAAACAATTAAAATTAAAATTGAAATTCTCCTTACGTTTATTTTTAATAATGAATTTAAAAATAATTTAATGCTGAAAAATCACAGTTATAAATTATACGTCGCTGCCTGAATATAAATATTGAAATTCGTGCGAATTGCGTTTGCCAAAGAGAAATGATTAATTAAACTGTATAGTATGATAAATTTTTCGTTTCAAATTAATGTTTTGTTTTACATACATAAGTATTAAAATGTTTTGAATACATTTATCGATATGACAACATAAATAACAAAGGAAGGATTTTTTAAAGCATTTTAGAGATAGTAAAAAGATGTGAATTTCTTTTTATTGAACACCATTTTTTTGAATTTCGAACAGTTTCAAAACTTTAATATAGATTATTTAAAAGACTAGATATGTCAATGCGCGCTTCCGACATTATATGAGAATAACTTGAAAACTATAATCTTTTATCCCTAAAATACAAAGAAATCTAAAATAAAAGGTAAAGTTAAACTTTAATGTTGCAAAATTTAACATGCAACAATTATACAAAAATGATTAAACTGAGGAACTGACTTGTTATTAATGGTTTGTTGCTTAACAATAAAATCAGTAGAATATACTAGAATTTCATTAACTTTCAAGTTTTCCAAATCATCCCCATGAAAAACTCGAATTCTCATTGAAGACAAAGAGGATAAAATCATTATGTAGAGTAGATAAATTATACTTCGACGTCTCCTCTTCTCGATTGAAAAGTACAAAGAAACCAGAATTCCTGTAATTTAAAATAAAACTCACAAAAACAAGATTATTTTTCAATCGATAGGGAATTCGCGGCCATAATGGGATAAAAAGCTTTTCACAATAGAGCGTTCCATCAATAATTCATGAAAGTGCATCATGGTCTCGAAGAAGCAAAGAAAAAAAAACATAACGTGCGGATGGTAAATTACATTTACCGATCTTCTTTTTGAATCAACATTGTCGTACTGCTAATGTAGATAAAATTATTTAGAAGAAAATCTTGAAATTCTAAATATTAAAAATATGCTCTTGAAACAATTGATTCTATGATTTAGTTATCATACTCGACAAATATTTTGCTATCTCATGAAAATAAACGTCGGTATGGGGTGTTTTTTTCTTTAAAAAAGAAACTTTGAAAACTTGAATATTCCAGTACACCACAGAGCCTCGACCCCTTAACAATTAGCCGACAAATACGTCGCGCGTATATAGCCGCAAACCCGTTGCGTGCAAACTATTCGAAGCAGTGGTGGCGGCGGCTGCGAGAGGACGAGGAAGTTTAAAGTGACTTCCTTTTTTCCTCGCCCTCTCCCGGCACGTGCTCACACATACACACACTGCACGTTTGTGCGACTGCATTGGGAAAACCCTCCTCCGCTCCTCTCCCCCTTTTCTCTTCTGTCGGCAGTCCGGCGCTGGAGGTGAACTTCCACTTTTTCGGAGAGTCGCAGGACGACGACGAAATCCGGGGCGCCCTCAACAGATTGGTGCAGCGCCAGCGCCTCGGAGAATTCTGGCTCGAGTCATCGCACTTCACCTTCCAGCAGAAACCCGCTCTACGACTGCAGGTGAATTTCACTTTGGCGAAATGCGCAAATTTTTCTCTACCACCTCCCACCCCCGTGCCTTATACATAAAGCTCCCCATTCGCCTTCTTTTGCAAGAGGCAGACGCAGTATGTTTAAGACGTATTATATACCTATGTATGCGCAGTGCAAAACTTGATTAGGCGTCATTTCGCGTCTGCCTTTTCCTTATATTTTGCTGCTCTCTTTATTTGTCTACGCTGTTTATTTTGAAGCTATATATACGAATAATCTTGAAAAAACGTGACACTTCCCCGGTGGAAATCAAAAACATTTTCTAACCATAATAACTAACTATTTTATATTAGAAACTTGCTACTATTATTAGAACATTTAATAGATTGATAAATAGCATAAGTTTTTCCAAGACTTGCATAAGCTTATTCCAGAGCATTTTAAAGGTATTAAAGCCGATTACAGATGACTTGTTATTATGATGATGAGTGAGAGAAACAGAATTTATTGACAATAAATACATTCTAGGTAATATCAGAGTAAACGAAAAATACTTGAAACCTTTTCAAACTGTTGTTTGTGCAAGGTAAATTAAAATTTGCGAGAATTTAATTTGGCAGTCTCCGGGATTTTCACATAGCACTTTTTCAGCTTTTGTTAGATTATTTTTTAATATAGGGGGAGAGTTGCACATACTCATGGACAACGCGTAAATCCGACCAACACACATTTCTCGTATTTTAATCAACATATTTCGTGCCCGATATTTTAAATGCGGAATTCACAAAGTTACATGAGAATTTAGTATTGTAGCCACATTCACAATGTTGAAAGGTATTTTTATCTTCTCGTCTTTTTTCTACAGTTGATGTTGTATAATATATTTTTTTCAATAATTTCTATTATTTCTTTAAATATTTAGAAATAAATGAACGTGTCCCCGACTTGATAAAACCTCTTGCTAAGCCCGTATATCATTAAAAACGAAATGATGAGTTTATTGCTCAATTTCGGCTCCTCGATTAGTGCCTATCTGGTACTGACTGTATATTACACATATGGGCATGTGTTGAGTGTGATGCCAACTAAGATAAATCTTACTTTTTCCTAAATTTTGTTAACGTAAATTAATTTTTAACTTGAATTACTAATAAATCAATTATAAACTGTGGCCAGAAACACTTTTGGAGACACATGAAAACCCAACTTTTTTATTCTTTCAAATAACTTACCTTTTAATTATAATATTCGAAAAAAAAACTAATCAACCTTTCTGCAGAGGACCTTCTAAGGATCATTTTCTTTGTTACTAAGTATTTTAATTCTAACCCATAACATCAAAATCTATGACCCAAAATGTTATGGATGCCACCCCTGTGCAACTCTCCCGTATTTTTTAAGCGTTTTCTCCTCTCTCACGAGAGATATGGAAAAATGTCCCAATATTTAAAAATTTTCAATGATCCCTATATAAAAAATTCATGACCGGATGTTGTGAAGCCAAAATAAACGTTATGTGATTGGCTCATGTAGTGTGCATGCGTCTAAGTCAGGAAGTCGAAACGTTTTTATTATTATTATAATACCAATATTCACAAAACATATTTATTTTTATAGTAATATAAATATAAAATAGTAATTTTTGACATTCTAAAAAAAATAAAAATTAAAGTTTCTTATATATCACCATTTCATTTTTCGCAGACTTTTTTGAATAGCACATTTGAGAATACTGATGATATACTTTTGAGCGATAAATTTTTTATTAAAAAGAGCTAGCCTTAATTTAGGTAATATTCGGTTAACACTGTATTGACGTTCTCGTCGTGAGGCAATCAATCACAAAATTCCTCTAGGAATATACCTTTACATGATACGCAGTTATTGCGATATTATGAAAAAGTAATTTATATTTTTTAATATTCTTATTCAAATGCTCGTTTGAACTTGAATTTTTAATGAAATATTTTCTATATCATGATATTTTATACCTTCGTATTATTCACTTTATTTAAAAATAACTAATACATTTGATTTATTCTTATTGAAAAATTAGAATTGTTTAATAAATTTTACTAAATAAATCATAATTTTCAAACCCGAATATTAAGCTGCAATATTTTGTAACAATTACAACACAATTCCGTATCGGTTTCAAAAACCTTTCAAATTCGCTCTCTATGTTTACCGAGGGATGGGCGGGTGAAAGTGAATAAACGTATATTAAATGTAAATTTCCCTCCTGTAGTCTTTGAGGATCAATCAGGTGAACGAACGTCAGGTTCAGCTCGGCGATCAATTTATTTTGACCTGCGTAGCGGTGGGCAGCTCCGATCTGATATTTTCCTGGTACAAGGATGACATGCCGGTGAACATGAGCAAGGCGACCAGGTAATGTTTCAAACTATACTTACTAGCTCATTTTTCAATTTAACGTGACACTTTCTTAAATCAAAATAAACTCGACGCACACAGAGATGTATGAGAGCTGTATGCCGAGGTAAAAGAGGTCTTGAAAGTAGTCTTTTAAGAAAACTATTTTTCAATAATGCGGCAAACACTTGTGACTTTATATACGTATAGTGAGAAAATATTGAGAAATTATAATGACATGAGAGTAAGACAATAATAAGACTAACAAAATAATATAATCGAACACATTTTAAATTGTTAGCTATATATATGTTCTGTCTGCTTACAAATCTTTTTACTTTTCTACATTTACCGTTTCTATTTTTTTATATTAACTTTAAAATCAAGTGAATATGACATCAATTTTGCACCGTTGCACCTAATCAGTCGCAAACGATTTTATCATTCGGATCACCTTGTTAATGAAGGCAAAATTTGGATTGACTTTAATCTGCCGTCGTTAACTATATTTATTGTCGAATATCATATTTTAACAACTAATAGTGACAGTAAACAAAAAATTACGTAATCTTTCGATTTGACGTTGAATATCCGAACAATAGGAAATTGCTTTGGCTATAAAGTAGCCACCTATCCCCTCAAGGCGGTTCCAATGTTTCGATCGGAAGGGAGTGGCGGCACGGACACGGCAGATTTCATCTGGCTCTCTCTTTCTCTCCTCTCTCTCTCTCTCTCTCTCTCTCTCTCTCTCTCTCTCTCTCTCTCTTTCTTTCTTCTTCGTTGCACCAATAACTACAAATAAATACATTTTATACGCGATCACGTGCGATTAAAAAATGCCCCGCGTAAATTTTATTCCGAGTATCAGCTCTCAGTTCGTAGGATTTGAACGTTATTATATAATATAGTATATTATTAAACCCAACCATTTTAAGGAAGGGGTAATCATGTAGAAAACGCTCTGAGAAGTTTAAATTTAAAGTTTAATTTACTCTCGCAAAGTATTTAGTTATGATTGGTGCACAGTTTCGTACATGTTTTTTTCTTTTTTTTCATCTATAAATCCATCCAAAGTTGTACATGATTATTTAATATATATTGCTGATAATTAAAGTAAAGAGTATAAATTTAATTTTATTTATATTGCTGATTTTTTTGGAAAATTCGATTATATTTTTTTCTTTAATTTAGTTAAATGCGATAAACTTTATAGTTTATTTGCAGAGGGTTCCTTGTTTAATTAAAATGTACAATCATTCTTCAGCCTAAATCATTTTAAGATAGTTCATCGGACATATATATAGCAATAGCAATTTTGATAAACAATGAGATCTAGCGCCGTTCAGATCCGTTGTACAATAATATCGTTACCGCGAACGTATCGTCAAATTTCATAAGGAACAAAATGAGACTTTGATCGATGCGATTGCATGAAAAATAAAAATTTGCATAGAAACGACGTATTAGTGAAATTTCAAAATAATTAATTGTTGATATTAGCGCCAATACTACGTAATTTTGCATGAAAAAAATTTTATCTACTTCTTAAGACACCCATCATTTGAATAAATTTGATCTGGTTGTATCAAATATAAAAGACAAACCAAAAAATGTATATATGTATTTATATATATATATGTCCGATGAACTTCCTTAAGCCTTCGAGTAAATAGTTCGTAGTAGTAAATTCGACAGAGATAAGTTCTGCGCCAATTATAAAACAGGAATTTACTAAAAGCGAAAGAAATTAAAAATGACAGAATATTCATAAAACAATAACGAAGGTGGTGCTGTAATTTTATGTTTTTATCTCTTAAAATGACAAATACACTTAAATGTGTTATTATTAAAATTTATAAATATATACATATCTCATGAAAGATAGGTTTTGTAAAATTGAATAATAAAATATGAAAAATATCTCTACCAGTACATTCGCCTCATCAAAATTTGAAAATGTAACGAGGACATGTTGTGATAACTAATTGACTTGAGCTAATCATAATTCATACAGCGTTTTCTCGTTAACAATGCCATATGTTCGTTGACGAAAATAATTTGTTAATTGCTAGGAATTATTATTATACCAAATCAATACGTGTTATACATACATTCATAGCCGTATAACATTGTCTATTGTAGGTAATACACTATATTAACTGAAAACGTAGTTATTAGTAAATATGAAATAAGTCATTAAATCAGTATATCATTTTATTCTATATGAGCAAGAATTAATGCAAGATATTATAGATACTAAAGTAAATTATACTTTAAAATATCTTATTATAATATTTTGAATCGTTGGCTTTGTATTATTAAAATAATAACATTTTTAATTTGTATCAGAATAATTGTAGAAAAGTATTAAAAGAGAAAAAGATATAGTAAAAAATACAGAACTACTGGATTTTGTTTAATTATAAAGAATTTCAATCTAATTATGTTCAAATCATTTAATATTACCAAACAACAAAAATTTTTGACGTGAAATGAAAATTTTTTACATGAAAATTAAAAAAAAAACTCTAATTAATTGAAATACCGAATTGAAAACTGTGCAAAGCTGTACACCCCTGCAGTTAATTTTTTCTTGTTAGTATAGTCGAGATAATAGATGAGAAAATTTTCCAACGAACGAAAATGATCGTGTGACACGGACAATCGGACGATCTTGTACTTACAAAGTTGCGTGCATTTGAAAATTACGAAAAATTACAAAAAAGAGCTACTTTTCCTTAATCAACTCACCTAATAATTCTCAAGGTTTTCATTATTTTTGTCATTTTTGTGATTGTCAAATACATGTAAATTTGTATTTGATTGCCCGATTTTAACGATTCTTAGTTTAAATTATAAAGCTCTTTTCTGATAAGAATTTTTCCATCGGTCTTACAGTCTTATAAATTAAATTAATTAATATTAATTATTAATGGCAGTCAGATTGCCCTTGTTTATAATGACCCCCGTAGAATCTGAAATAAAACCTTAATTGAAACCTGGAAAGCTCTTTTCTTCCACTTAAATTTTTTTTCTTGTGGAAAATTTTTTATCACCTTTTTAAGCTTAATATTGGTTAATTATCAGTGAGCATTTTTATCATGTTAAATTTCCGTAAGAAAATTGGATGTCCGGCTAAAGACCATTGACGTTTGTTGGAAAATTATCTCGTCTGCTGTATGACCTATAGAGCCAGAAAAAATTTATTACATAGGTGTGTCTCCAAATTTTTTTTTAATTTCTTGAACTTTCTAAGTGTGGATTTCCTGTAGAATTCTTCGTAAGTATATGCACGCGTGGAGAGAATTGAGGTAATAGGGAAGAAAATGGAGGAATGATTAAGAAGAAAAATTGGAAAGTTGTTGGAGAGAATTGGCAGTAGAGAATAAACCAAGTGAAAAATAAAAGACGTACGTCGTGGTGACGGAAGAGAAGAAGTAAAGGAAATTCAAGAAAGAACTTGCAAGTAATAGAATCAAGAAAAAGACGACACACAGGACTAGAATACAGAGCCCAAGGATGAGATATATCGACGCAAAAGAAAGAAGCATTCTGCCTTTCTCTTTGAAAAAGCAAAATTACAAAATAGTAAAAAGCAAAATACGAACACGCTATTATAGAGATAATGATAATAGACGAGTAAAGTGTCTATTTAAATATTGTTGATACTGCCCCTTCTTTTATACAATATAAGATAGAGCGCGAGATTTCTTAAGTACTTTACCCGAAGAAAAAGGCATTATCTCGAATTTCATGAGTTGGACAAGGCGTTATCTGGGAATCCTATTTGCAGAAAATCAATTTTTGGAATCCGGTTAGAACAAGGGTTAGCAATGGCATTACTTCGGAAGCCAATTAAAAGTAGTTACCTCGTCTGAATTTGTAAAGTTTTCATAGTATATTATGCACCTAGGGAGTAAAAGTAAAGAATGTCCCGTATCGCATGTAAATTGTCACCCAAACCGAAGGCGAGGGTGATAAACATGCGATCTGAGGCATTCTTTGTTTGCTCCGGTGGTGCATATATGATTTTTTTGCCTAGCGAGGCCAATAGTACAACTTTTACGATCGGGCGCCGGGAGCAAAAGTGGTACTTTTGGCCCACTAGGCAAAAAAAGAAATTATTTTAAGAAACAACCTAAAAGATTATTATAAGAAATTTTATTGAATAGATGTATGTATGATAAAATCTGAATTTGTAAATGATAAAATTATTGATAAATTTAGAGTCAAAAAAGTTGTCAAAGAAGTTGCCAAATCGTCGTCTTGAGAGTCACTATTAGTTGACTCAAAAATCAAATTTTCAAAACCTCCATAATATATACAATATATCTTCAAAGAATTTTACGTAAACTCAATCAGCAGAAAAAATTTAAAAAATATATTATTTAAAAATCAGAAAATCCAATCACCAACGAAAATGAATAATTTTAATGAACAATATCCACGCGAAAAAGAGCAAACAAAGCATTCGTTTTTCAATCAATACCGCACGCTGTCGTGCTTCATTCACAGCGCAAATAAATACAAAAATTGCATCGCACGCGCGAATTATCTGAAATTATCCTGTGCGTTGTAGGGGAATCTGGTACAGGCACGAAGCGAACGATGGCTCGGACTACCACACGTCGATACTGACGGTGGACAAGGCCACGCTGCTCGACAAGGGCGTCTACACCTGCCAGGTCATCGACTGGGGAATGCAGCAGTGCCGTACCATTCGCATTGGCATCAAGGACGAGCCCAATATCAAGATCGTGCCCATGAGCATCACCATCGACAAAGTGAGTGTTAGACCAGACGCAAAATTGAACTTGCGCGTCAGCGCCACGCGTCTCCATTATCGATCGGAAGTTTGTGTACTTACGGATACAGCATTACGAGTGAGCGATCGATTCACGAACACGTGCCATATTTTAGTTGATTAGGATGATGAAAGTCCGGGGTACTATGACTGACAATGTAGCGTATCGAATACATTTTAACTGACAAAATAATACATTCACAAATTCATTTATTTATTTGCTTATTTATTTTTATTTATTTATTTATTTATTTTTTTGCAAACCTATACTTTATTGTACAATTTATGTTAGACAAAATTAAAAATGTATGGCATACGTGCGTGTATAGCTTCTGATTAGGCTGTTATGTATCCGTATGGGTTCTAAAAAACGACTTACATTAACTTTTTGTATTTCCGAGGTATCGCGATTTCAAGATTTGCATTAAAATTATATTATTATTAATAACGTCGGCGTATTCGAGTTTTGGTTAGAAACTATGCTTCTTCAATGTAGTTTATTTGTATCTGTTTAATCGCCATATACATACACACAAAACAACTCTATATTGTCTTTTAGAAATACAGAACATGTGGACGTAAGTTTTTTCTGGTTATCGAGTAAAACCAAGCTATAATTTGCCCCAAACATACAAAAACAAATTTTAATTATATGAATTCACGGGGCTCAAAAACATAATTTGCATTCTCAAGTCTACAGATGAATTAAAGTTATTTCATAACATTATGCGGAAAATAGTTAAAGTCGTAAACAAATCAATACTCCTTAAACAAATATTCAACTAAAATAAATTATTGTTGAACAATCGAAGAAACATAAAGATTAAATATCTCTAAGCCGAAAACATATTTTATTATTACATAGAATTATAATTTAATATTTTTCTTACCGTGATTATACTTGGAATAGGTCATGTATATGCACAGAAAAATGCACTCAAGAGCGAGTTCCTCAAACTCGTTTTCGCACGAGGGCGAACGCATGAAATTCCGTTTTTAACCGACACTTATTTTACGTATAAATTTTGACTTTTAGCTCAGCCATACATACAAAGTTTCCGTAATATTTCATGCAATGCAATATTCTATGCCTTCATGTTACGTTTGCCCATTTTCTACATATTTTCAAAAATTTACTTAGACTGTTAACTATAATTATATATCTCCACCACTAAAAATTTACAGCATCTATAAATTTCCGTTTACCAAATAAAATTTCTTTCGAATTAAAACTTTTTACAATTGCTTAAGTTTGAAAATAGCCCAAAAGTACATAATAGTTATATAAATAAAAGATCTAATAAAATAGTCGTATAGATTTTACTAACTAACATCGGTGAATACTGAATTGTTATTGATCCATTTCGATACTCGACTTGAAAATTCGAGGGCTTTGCCTTTATACACCCACTATTATACTCACAAACAAGATTGCTCGAGATTTGGGGGGGGGGGGGGGGGGGCGTTACGGCAATATGTAAATTTGAATAGGAAGGAATACACGCATATATCTAAATCCTTTATGTAACAGTGTTATTACTTGGTTATTACTCCGTTAAACAACAAGATTATTCGATAAAATCGATAAAACTTTTTAGATTTGCTTCATTTTTGGCATTTCAAATTTTGCAGTATGCGAATTGTCCTTTTAATAAGACAGTCTTCATTTTGATGAAATACTAGTATATAATGTTTCTTCAAAGGTAACAAAGTGGGTTTAAAAAATTATAATGTAAATTCTTCGTATAAGGTATAGATCTTATAACTCCAGAATAAATTCTGCAAGCCATATTTTTAAATAAAGGTAATTCAAGAGTCTTGCCACGCCATTTACCTCAGTCTGCGTTTGCCTACAAATCTTTCGTGCTCCGAATAAGATTATCCCACTAAATCTGTTTGATCGTTTGGAGCGCAAAAAATATGAATAGTAATTCGGGTCCGTGCCTCTCTTGGAAGGCTTCCCGGGGGTGAAAAGCCTTTTTGTTCTACAACGCGCGGGCTAGCCTAAAGTGTTCTAATAGATTTGGCGGTTAAGCAGAATAAATTTTGTTTTTTGCTTGTCTGTAATATAACTATGCTGAGTTGAAAAGTAGGTCAATTCGTATGATAATAGAGTTGCACAAAAATTAAATTTGATCAATGTTTTTAATAAATTATAATACTACAATAGGCGAAATCAGAAACAACAGCAACTTTTGTTACTTTCCTCTTCTAGCAACTTATACTGATACATCTTTAGATTTAGCTCGTGTATTTTATATCAAACAACAGTTATACATCTAATTATCTAACTGCTATCGATTATATAAAAAACAATAGTTTATACTAATTTTTGACAAAATTATCAATCACTGTAAAAAAAACTAAATAATAGGTATATCAAATTTTCTGCTTATTGGTAGCTAACTATATCAATTTTGACATTGCTCTGCGATTTTTACCTACTACATTTTTTTTCACATCACATTTTTAGTTATTGCTTTGATGATGTATGAAGAATGAGCATTATTGTTAAAGCTTTTAGCAATCCCATTAAATCAATTTGTTTGGAATAAGTTTGAATACCGAAAAAACCAGCACTGTTAATTTTAAAACGAATTATCTTATCATTATATAACTTCGTGGAAGACATCTAAAATTTCTTTGCTTTATGAACTAACAAAAGGATTTTCTGCCCAATTATGAATTTGGCTTAAATTTCAGAATTTCATTTTTTTGTTCAATAAGCAAATCCAAATCCATGATCCGCTGAGGTAAGATATTCCTCTTGCTAGTAAAAACCAGCTCTGTAAGCCAAGAAAGAGCTTCAAATCGAACATGTTCAGTTTTAATTTAAAAAAAATAAATTACTGCTCGTTTATTTGTGCTGTACGAATACATGATCGACATTTACATACATATACCTATATCTGAGTAATCACGCTAATGAAATCTATCAATCTACCTTAATTGTACATCGGTTATCAAGAGAAACGAAATTCGTCAATTTGTACCGGTAATCCAGTAATTAAGGTCGAGGAGCCACTATAGTTCCTGTTATTTTTCTATACACGTGCGTGTTCGAACTGCTGCGTATGAAAAATCATACATATCAACTAAAACAATCGTGCGAGTTGAAAAGGTATAATTCTACCCACCGCACAATACTTTTACTCTTTTAATTTACCCGCGATTGAATATAAAATCATCGCAAAAACATCATGATATAACGAAAAACCGGTGCTTTGGCGATTGCTCAGGGCAGCACGGTCCGGCTGATTTGCACGATGCCGAACATGCGGAGCATCGGCATCGGTTTCGGCTGGACGAAGAACAAGGCCCTGCTGCGCCTGGAACCCGGCCACGAGGTCTGGGAGGATCTCTACCCAGCGGGCAGCATCCTCACCGTAAGCAACGCCCAGCAGTCGGCGGTCTATGCGTGCAACGTGGCACATAGGTCCGCGTCTGTCTGGCTGGAGGTGGTCAATCGCACGGTTATACCGCTCTGCCATGCGGACAGTCGCTGGGGCGTCGTCTGGCCGGATACGGCGCCAGGGACGAGGGCCCTCGTCGAGTGCCCCCACGGCCTTGTCGGCCGACACGCCTCAAGGCAGTGCTCGATGAAGGATGCCACCAGGTCCGAGTGGGATATGCCCGACTTCTCCGGATGCCTCTACGAGCCTCTCGTTCATCCTTATAACGACGTGAGTAAACATACATTCTTCACTGTAGATGCTAGGGGTGCACGAGTACTCGGCTCGGCGTGTTTCAACTGTATCGAACTTTTTCTTCCAACTCGAGTCGAGTACTCGGTACTTTCAACTATTCGAGTCCTTTCAACTATTCGAATGAAGTCGAGCTACTCGAATGAAGCCGAACTACTCGAATAAAGTCGCACTACTCGAATGAAATCGAACTACTCGAATTAAGTCGAACTACTCGAATTAACCAGTTGGCTCTCTTAAAAACTTATAAAATTTCTTTTGGATTTATCTACTACTTCGCAATATACTATAATAATCATAAGATTTCTTGTAATTATCAATAATTTTTATTTATAATTCTTTTAAAATTTAATTTATACTACTCACTAGAAATTCAAAGTGTCCTATCATTTCAAACTACTCGATCATTTCAAATTACTCGATTCTTTCGAATTATTCGATCAATTCGAAATACTCGATCAAAGTTCGAACTACTCGATTATTTCGAACTATTCGATAACTTGGAACTATCCGATCATAGTTCGAGTAGTTGAATATATCGGTTAAAGATTCGACTCGACTCGAGTCCGTCGATTTTTGGAAATCACTGGTCGAAACTTTTGCTATTAGGCTATATTTTTTCACCTATGCCTCTGCTTATTTTTCCTTCTGAAATTCGCAGTGAAAAAACTTTATTATTTTACCATTTACCACGAGTGGAAAAACAAAAAATCAGGACAATTAGATAAAAATGGATACTTATTGACTCTTGTAATTTTTTCGACAAACGCTTCATGTCTGAGATATGGAGTTTTAAAATCGATCAATGACTAAAACAAGGTATATTTCTGTGTATGATCATTTTTTGACATTAAATCGCTCGTAGTCCGAGATAAATAAGTCAAATAATTTTTAATTCTGCTCAATTTGTGTAATAAAAATGATTGACGTAAAGATTATAAAAGTTTTTCAATTTTACAAGTTTTTTGTTCACAACATCATGATACATCGTATTTTATGAGTCTTTTTGGGGATGTAACGCTCGCCTACTAATTATTACTTCTAGATATGAAACAACTGTATGGGTTCTTGTACTCTAACTTTGAAGTCCAACCAAACAACGCTATGATTTCAAAATTTAGTGGGCAAAGAAAAGGCAGCGTAGTGTATATAGTCGATAAGTTGACATTTGATTGAATCATTTTCTGGGGGAGTGATGATGAACGTCGATGATCGTGTGGGTATATGTACAAACTGTTGCAACGATATATATCACAGCAGTAATTTCATATATATATGATATTGAGAGTGAGAAAAGATTGTATTGCATCGCTCTTTTATACGGACAAGCAGTTATTTCACCAAGCATTATTTGAATTATCGAGATTTCATTTACACGTACACAAAAGAACAACAAAATTACCAAATGAATTTTTCTATTTAATTGGTTAAAAATCGCCAAACTTTGACGAATTAACCGCACAATTCATTTACAGCCTTTATTTGGTTCTCTTTGAAAAGGCTTTACCGCATATATATCATTGTCCGGTACAAGTAAACAATAAAACAAAGTTCTCGAGAATTTTTTCAATTATAAAAACCATCACTCCCTTTTCTTCACGATACTGCGTTCTCTCTCCCTTGCTGTGTACGGCTTCGCTCCCATTGAGCGAAACTTTCCGGAATCGGAAATCTCGTATTTGAAACGGCTCTCGAGCGCTCTATATATATATAATAATATATAGCTAGAGCCACAGGCCGGGTCGGCAGGCGCATGATCTCGTCGCCGTGGCGTTACGGTTGACTTTTGTGCTTGTGCATACCAAATAAGAGATCTGCGGTGCTCTCTCCTATATACAGGTAGACAGCCGCGGACTTTGTGCATAAACTCTACTCTTGCAGGCGACGAAGCGCGTCGCGAGATGTCGCAGTTTAAACAATATGCCGCGAGCGGCATATCAAGTTTATATATATATATATATATATGCTCGAAAACTTGGAGGGGTAAGCTAAGCGAGGCAATTACCAAAGATGCGACTTCGGTGTTTGCTTAGGTGAGCGAGGCACGCGCACGGAAGTTAAATAATGTCGTTAAAAATGGTAAGAGTGAGGGAAGGGAAAATTTACGTGTGATAATACTGCAGCATGAGGATTAGGTTTTAACGAGTGAATATAGCAGCTGGAGAACGATGAGTTAATAAAAAAGGAATGGCCGAGGATTTCGCTGAAAATGTGCATTATTAATTTCGCGCTTGGCTTCCACGGTTAAGTTATAAGAGATGATGTATGTATATATTTAATAATTATTGAAAAATAATTAGCCCGTAATAACGAGGAATTAGCATTCGCGTACGCAGTAATGAGTTCCTTGAAACGCGCGAAAGCTCGTTTCGCTGAAACTCCATGAGTATTAGTGTACTTTGTGAATTCAGTGGCCGAATAACAAGGTATAACGTACATTCGTAATCCGCGAAAATAACGGAAAATTTAGCCAAAGCCAGGCGGCCGAGTATAGTAACATAGAGAGAAAGTCCATTAAAAGCCGATTGAAAATTTTCAGTTTCGCAGCCTGACACTCGGCTACGAGAGTACGAACGGCTCATCGACAATACAAGCGTTCTGGGACGTGCTGCAATATCGTCGATCGGCCCTCTATCCAGGCGAGGGCGATCGAATACTCGGGCTGCTGCAGGAGGTCGAGCACTATCAGTTCAACGTGGACGAGCTTGAGGACCTGAAAAACTCGGCCGAGACTACGATGAGAATCGTTGATCGGATACTCAGCAACGAGCACTCCATTCTCAGCCAGCAGGTAGATTTTATACATATATATTCGTTTCCCCGTTTATTATTGTCTTTCTTCGCTTTAACTTAATGTCAAAATGTATAACTTTTCAAATTTATCGTTACCTTGTTTTATTACACTAGTATTAGTTCTAAAGATATATCACTGAGTTTTTGCCTGCTATCGCTCGACAGCGATAAAGCTTTTGCTCATGATAAAATACACTCTTGAAATATAGGTATAGATTTTTATGACAGACGCACGGTTTCAAAATTATCAGCTTTTCACAATAGTCTTAAACAATGTTAGGTATTAACATTTGTTTCTGAAACCACCCAGCTCTCTTTTTGAGAAAGTAATAAATCATAAATGTTAACATGTCAAACGTACATCCATAATGAAAATTATCCATCCTACGTTGTCGCTAATGAACAGTCCAATATAAATTACTTAAAATTAAATCATCGGGACCTGAATAATTATATATTGAATATGTTGAATAATTATTTTGAAATTCAGTTAGTTTAATTAGCCCCTGAGGGCGGTATGTATCTATACCTATATACATAACGCTGAGTCTACACTGGTGCGCATAATAGCCATTCAGACCTACGCACACGCATGCGCATGCGCACCGGTGTAGACTCAGACTTAGGGCCATGCATGTTTAAATTACACGCAATAAAAATACCTTTGAGAATCATTATTAGACTTGGCGAGATTTTAGAACGCAATAATAACGTTTTAGTATAAGTATATCGTTTAAATTTCAACTCATTGTTACTTTTGTAAAATTGTTAACTGATTACTTATTCTGCGAATGAAATATATAGGTATATTATACAAAATAAATAAAAAAACATATATCGTTGTTCAAACTCGCATAAAATTCGACTATAAAAATTATTTTATAAATTAATGCAGTGTGAAAGTAAAACGGGGACTAAGGTATTTCACAAAAACGTCGTTCACGAAATCTGAAAACATTTTTATATTGTATAATAATAAATAAATTTTATTCATATAAAATAAATTTGTTTCGCCATTTCCATTTTCTTCATCGTCTGACAGGTACTTTTGTATAAATTTTCTAAATGCGATAAGTTCTAAATAAAGCTTTCAATAAGTTAGTTATAATAATAAGAGAATTGTAGTGGGGAAAACATAAGTTGTATAATTTATTTATTTATTTATTTATTTTTATCATATTAAAAGAATGTAAACTATATTACCAAATTGATTATAACTGATTAATTGAGAAATTTGCTATAGATATAATTAAACATATTATTTCGTAACTAATAAATAAAAATGATAGATGTGAGAATGTAGCTATGAGTATTCTGTATACGGACGATACTAGTTCATACTAAACGACTATTTATATATATATATATATATATGTGTGTGTGTGTGTGTGTGTGTGTGTGTGTGTGTGTGTGTGTGTGTGTGTGTGTGTATCGCCTTCAACCTACATTTTCTGAACAATTATTTTCGTTTAATATTTCAGAAATTGGTATTATTAAGTCAACTCGTCCTAAGGAATCTTGGATATTGGAGCCAAGATAATAGTGAGAGTAACAAGCATTTGTCACTTTCTCAAGTGGTTATTGATGTTCTTCCAATGAAAGTATATTCTAGTCCCACCATCATGTACAGTTTAAAAGTCCCTCAAGACAATCAAAAGTAATTCTTCATTATATACAACTATTTCATTATTTTTCCATCAAACTATAACAAGCAATTAATTTTACTGCAGGTAAATTAATTATAATTACGATCAGCGTAACAAATTTCTCTAATAATTAATATATATATATATATATATAGTTCGATGAGACAATATCTATAATTATACAATGGCAGCAAACCATAGGTATCAACTGTATCTCACATATTTTCAGTAAATATCCCGACTGGTACAACGAACGAGTGACGATCCGTTTGTATCACAACCGACTGCAGAATATTAACAAGACTGTCTCTGGTATTGTGGTTGTCTATCGCGATTTGGCGCAATTTTTTCCCGACACTTACATCACCGAATTAAGGTACGTTTTTTCGCCACCCATCCTAACCGGGCTTTTCGTAAATCCCACTTAAATCCAAGCCCCGCCAGGAATATAAGCCCGCCGCCACATGTAACGAAAAATCTGCATAATGTAATAAGAGTCACACACAGCGCGGGCTGATTTCCAATCTCCACAGGGACCTCGTGTAATTCACGTTTAAAAGAAGCGAAATCTGGATGCCCCGCCGGCATCTTTTGCCCTCGTGGTAACGGCGAACTAGGTGCGCGTATAACGCAGCTCGAGTTTGTAGTCGGAACGTGAGCGTTATATAGCAAGCGGATCATTCCGGCGTGCTGCAGTTTTGAGTTTCTTTCGCATGTAAGTATATAGCAGAGTGTGCCCATCCACGAGGGCTTTTGAAAGGGTTTTCACATACTCACCTCCCTATATTACAAAGACTGCACCGGCCCCCGCTTCAAAAGTATATAATACTTTAGGATCTAGCAAACTCGTCATAATAATGGACGCGGCCCGTGGTACAACAGCCGGCGCACTTCGTCGCGCGCCGTTAATATACACACGCGAAACTTCTTTGCTTGCAGAGAGAGTTTTTGTTTCTCGCGTCGCGGATGGCGGGAGGACATTCGTCACGACTGAATGATATGCTAAATGGCTGGGCAGGGGGACAATTCTTTTCCATCGCAATAGCCAATTTATCACGCTGCTTTCTCATTACATTCATGAATAGATATACTGTTAATATAATAATTACTCTAAAAATTTTACAGAAAAATCAAAGTTCTACAAATCAATATTAATCATTTAATTTGCTAAATTCTAGTGACAAAAATGGCTGAGTTAGTCGTTCGATGTTCCGGCTCATTTCTGATTAATTTTCTGGTTAGAAGCCGAACTTGTATTTTCCAGTTAAGATACTTTTTTCTTAAATATGAGAATTCAATTTCCTTGAAAGAAAATAGATGCATTAAAATTTAGTTATAACTGTTATATAATTAAATTAAAAATATTAAAAACTTTGGGGAAGTTGATAACGTATCGGTATTGGAAAAAGTACAAATTATATGCTTACAGCTTAGCTGTAAATTATTCAACAAAGACGAATCGTTTAAATTACGGGTGTCGATGTATTTATTTATTTCATTACAAACTGTGTATAAGTTTTCACATATATATGTAACGTAATTGTAATGCTTATATATATA
>JAPYZO010002820.1:0-29611 GCA_030522905.1 Torymus flavipes | reverse complement strand
CGATGCTAGGTGACGTATCATATTTCATACTGCAGAAATAATATGCGTATATTCTTGACATTTTCTTATTTATGTTGCAATATTTTTACTTGAAAATGTATTATAACTAACAGTGTTGGATATTAATGTCCAAGCTCGAGAAGGACATTTAAGCGCGCTCAACTTGACAAAGAAGTCTATATGACCTCAGCGAGTTGAACGCAAAATATCGGATACTTTCTATTTTTAGAACTGTAAATTTTCGCTAAAATCGTGTAAGAGGTAGAACCTGGGTTGTAACAATAAATATTTTCACTGTTTAAGACGTGAAATTTAGTAAAATTAATGCTATCAACTTCTCGATTTGTAGATATATAAGATACTTTTATGGCGAAAATAAGGCCGTGAAAAATTGACAATTCTACAAATCTACAATTTTATAACAAAAGAAAATAAGTATAAATCGCGTGATTTCGGTATAATCAATGAAATCGATATCGCAAGTGTAGTATCCCTATACAAATCCACTGGAAACAATATTATTGTAAATGGTTATTTGAATAATACTGAATGAACTACATTTATAAACGGCCATTTTTAAAATTCAGTTTTGGATACAATCAGAGTTTATTAACAATGTGATGTGCGTGTACTGTTAAATTATAAATTTCTTTAGTACTTCTATGGTGGAATATGTATTCAGTTTTTTGTATTGAGATACGTCCCATACGTCATCTAATCCACTTCGATCGTGTTTTTAAAACTTTCCTCCTCGATAAGCGGTCGATTGTTTTTCATACTTCATTTATTTGCCAAGCACTAAAGAACGATACGCATTTATCTGCTAACATTTTATTGGCATTCTCCGTTGAACCGATTAATCAGGGTAAGCCTGATATTAAATTTTTCAGTGGAACGTGAATTAAATAAGAAAATTGTCAATCATCTCGGAGAAGTATTGCGCGTGCTACTGTGAGCAGTGAAATTCCTGAAATAGCCTTTCTCAAAAGTCAATTCTCGAACGACAGTTGTACATCTGCGGCGAGTCTCAGAGGAGAAGGTAATTTCATCGCTGCTGATATTTTGGTCAATAACGAGGGCGTGACGGAAGTAGAGAGGGAAGCGCACGCGCCTCTGTTGTGGGCCGAGCTCTGTGTGTTTGCGCATGTGTTAGCTCGCGGCCGAATGTATACAGCAGCCATTTAAATCCGAGAACCCGCAACTGACTCTCTATGTTCAGTATCCGTGAAACAATTGGTCCCTTTCAATTGCAATGAGATTTTTCGTATTTACGGCCCGTTATCCTTTTATAATTACTCTAAACGCATCTTCTCTACCTCAGGTCATACAACGTTACTTTCAAGTTCAACAATTCATGCGCGGCAAAAAGTTCAGACCCGCAGAGAATAAGTTACATGTGTTAGTAAGCTTTTACATTGCCTTAGAAAATAATATATCTGCGGTAAACAAATTCATCATGATATATGCGATTACATTTTTCTCCGTTTAGAAAATTAGAGAGATTGTAATAATGTTTACATGAAACGTTAGCGTCCGTCATTTGAAAATCGATACTAAAAGTAAGATTTCTGGAAGAATCCTTAGCAAATATAATATTGCTGAGATAATTGCTATATTGAATCAATTAAAGTATACATTCAATAAAATCAATGGCTTACAGTAATAGACTTTATCGTTTCTTCTGAATTTGATCCGGTTATTGCTTGTACGTACATTTTATAATCCTTTTATTATACTTGTACTTTACAATAATGTTACAATGGGTTCTAACATCCAATTAAAAATATGTAAATGAATTTAATGGCATTTCGTAAATGATGATAATATAGTATTTTTCGAGAAAAATATTTCCGTAAATGAACTTGTGGAACATTTCAAGCCTTATTTTTTTATAAAAGCGATCGAAAAACTTGATGTTGCAATATTTTCCATCGGTAATGTGGAGATATTATGGTCTGGTAGGCTATACTATGCGCTTGACGAATACGTATACTTATGAAAAGTTATTAAAACGCATATAAAGAAGACTGCGCTTATACGACGCATTTCGGGAGAAAATTTACGGCATTTCCATGCCAGATTTCCAGTAGCGCACACTGTGCACACGGTGCGCTCGCTCGCTCCGAAATAATGAAATTTCGCCTCCCCGTATGAATTGCGTGTCTGGCGCGCAAAACAAGCACATTGTCGGGGCTCTAGAGTGCCAGCACGCGTGCATACGCCATACACCGCGCGGCATATCTCATTTCGAGTGAAAATCGAGTGCCACTTGAAATTCTGCCATTTCGCGTAATTACATACGCTGAAAACAGTATTTTCCTCTCAGCGAGCAAAGCCCGCTCAGCATCTTATTCGCGAGCACGCGAGCGGCTATTTGTTGAAGAGCGACTAAATACGCCGTTTTTGCGACTATAAATGTCGAAACGCTAATCAAATCGGGTCTGCGACGCAGAAAGCCTTTACAATGTGCAATTTGCACTGGCTATTTGCATCAACACAAAGAACGAATGTGAATATGTGTATAGAAATTATTGAACAATTTCAGTATTTTATTACACGAAGTCGTTCGGTGAACAAACAATTTTAGAATATTAATGTTCTTTTATTTCAGAAATAATTAATAGATTGATCTGTTGTGAGTGGGTTTCAAGGAGTATACAAAACTGAAGAATATTCCGTTATGTGCTTCATCCAAGTCTTTTCGTTGACTCATCTATTTTTTTTTAACAAAGGAATCTTTGTTGTAAAATTGATTAAGAGTTTGAAAAAAGTTCTATAACAATAATACCTTTTAAACTTTTTGGCAAGAATCGTTTGTACGAATCAATAAGTCATATAATAAAGATTATATGTGCTAGAAATTCATCTATGTGAAATGGCCAAGAAGTTAAAAAATAGCTTGTAAAACTGGCTAATTAATGGCTAAGATGAAACGATTTTTCGACCATTATTTGCCCGTTTCTTAGATTGACATCACTACAAAATATTCGTATTTTATTTACTTACTAATTTTATCTTTGATGATAGAGTATTAAAGTGCATTAGATGGCTCACCAAAATAATACTAAATAACATTAAATAAAAACTTCATTGTACTCCTTCTATATGAATAATTCAGCAAAACTTTCATTTCTCCATCTGATTCTCTCTCTCACTCCTTGCCATAAGAGCAAGCCTTCTACTAGCCATTTCGAGACTAAAAAACTGATCAGATTTAATACCTTCAAAATACTCAAGAACAAGCTTGTGCTTGTCTTCGAAAAACTTATTCTATTTTCAATCTATTAAATGGCCAAATAATGGGAGAAAAATCGTTTCACCGGGAGCTAGAAATTGGACAAGAGAAATTCCCATTTCTTACCAAGTTTCTAATATAAATGGTCAGTTATTAGTTATAAAATGTTTTCGATTGCCACCAGGGATATAGCGTATACTTTAGGCAAAAATAAGAAACGGTCAATGGTTACTAATATACGCGATATATTTATCTTTATTTATTTGTAATTATTTAAATCAGAAATCTGGGTCAAAAGAAGAAGCACTTATAGAACTGTTGTCATTTATCCCATATTGCTTATTATAATTTAAAGCTTATTATAAAGTTTGACATAATTATCTCAAGATATAAGCATACAAACTGTAGAGTCTTGAGAAAAATTTAATATCTGTGGGTTAAACCACTGGCGGACTTTAGTTTAAACTTTCCCCAAACTCTAACAAGACGATTCAAACAAAGAAAGTAAACGCTTTATAAATATATTACAAGTAAGGCTAATAAATTGAAGAATGAGATATAGAAGCAAATAGCAGTGTCCAAGAGTATCAGTTTATTCCTTCTATAAAATAAAGGTGAACTTATATAAAAAAGCCTCGAAAAAAGCCTCGAAAAAAGCCTCGAAAAAAGCTGAAACCTCGTATTAGGAAATCAAAATCAGTTAGATGTATTTTCAACTCCCGTTTCCGCCCAGAAAGCAACATATTCAAATTGAAAATCCGTTCCGTAAGACTTCTTGTCTATATACATGTACCACATCGTATAATGGACAGGTTATTTGGGATACTGTACAAAAGAGCATCATATTTGCCTTTTAATCAGGCAAAAGGAGATAATCTCAGAGCGATGAAAAAACATGGGTTCACAATTGAACATGGATTGTAATCTAACCAAATAAACCAGAACATATCTATATTAATGTATGGAGCACAAATGAGTATCTAATAAATATGCACGTCGGCGGTAATTCAGCTTTTTGGTAAAACTATTTATAGAGTTGTCTAAATACCAATAAATGTTTTTATCACAAACCATGCTATCCTAAATTTATTAATAATTAAATTTGTAAGAATGTCTTACCCATGAAAAACTTTTCCTATATGGGAACATTTCTACGCAAGCACCAAACATTAAGTTTTATTAAAGTATCTGTGTGGAATATTTTTTGCGAGAGTACTTTTAACGAGGCATGACCTTTATGCATGAAATAAAATATTTCCTACCTGCATTACAAATTTTAG
This sequence comes from Torymus flavipes, assembly GCA_030522905.1. Lineage (NCBI taxonomy): Eukaryota > Metazoa > Arthropoda > Insecta > Hymenoptera > Torymidae > Torymus > Torymus flavipes. Next base: position 25,096 of record JAPYZO010002820.1, on the reverse strand, counting down.
CATAGTGCCGTACAATTAAACTTCAACACAAAAGAACTTGAATGTATTTTTGAGAATTATACAACCTTAATTTACTTCCATTAATTACCTTGTATAAAGAAAGAATTTTAAAATAAGACCTCAAACAATATTCTGATTTTATATTTTACCCATCCATTGGCAGTACTGCGCAGCAACAAAAATGTACGATAGTCGCAACGTAGCAAAAAGGTAGTAGGCGAATTGCTAGCACAAAAAGTCAGACAAAGGGAAAGGAAAAAAGAGATAGAAGACAATGATGTGCTGGCGTGAGAAAAGTACTTTTAAAACCACGCCATATATTTCACATCCAGCCGCGTCCTCAAATACGCCAGCAGCTTGAAGCACGCATGCAGACAGAACGTGCCAAGCGAAAATAGCAAATCAATCACTCGAATGACTTTCCTTCACTTTTCCACTGTACTTGTCTTGTTCAAAGCCGGCAAGTTGCCGGCTCTCGGTCGCGCGCGACTACTTGAAAAGAAATGAAAGAGGAATAATAGAGCCTGCCGAGGTGCGGGAAAAGCGATTCGTTTTTGCCCGCAGGATCTTGATGCAGCTGGAGCGGCCTTCTACGTTGCCGGCCTCGTTTCCCGCTCTATATGCGTATAGGTATATAGCTCAAAGCAAAAAAGGGCAGCTGCATCGACGACGAGCGCGGGGATAAAGGGAGCGCTTTCGCCCGTCCAAAGTTCGCGACTCGTCGTCGTTGCGCGGTGCAACTTGGTAAAAGTTGCGTGGGAGGAGGCCGAGGTGAAAATAGATTCCGTCGTCGACGCCGACTACCAGTCAGAAAAGAGGATGTGGAAAGCTGATGTGTAAGCGCAGACGCGCTCTGCGTCTTTGCAATGGCAGTAGCAAGCCGTCGTCTTTCCCTCGCCTTCTTCCAGACCGAGAGTTTAGGGTGGATTCTACAAGCGTGTGTGCGGCTATGCCAACGCCGAGCTTTGTAGGTCAAGCTGTTTTTTTCTCGTGGCCCTCGCTCCGGGAGCGAGCGGGAGAGAGGGAGAAAAAGAGGGGATGATCCTCAGCGGGGCTTTTGCGGCTTAACTGCTCCGAACTGAGCGGAGAGAGGTGACGAATTCGCGGAATCGAGATGTCGCGCAATTATTCCCTTCAGCCCCTCTCCTATACGTTTCGGTAAATGTAACGTTAGACAGTATCGAGCCGATATAGTTTGTGTGCGTGTGTGGTCGCGCCCTATGGGAGACCTATTTCCTATCGATTACTTAGTTTCTTGAACTTTCGAGTTACGGTACGTCGAACCTCGGATATTATCTTCGGAATATACTGATAAAGTTATTTATCTCGATCGAACAATTTACGGAAAATAATAATTGTATTGCTGTGGTGCCAATGAAGAAGGGGGTAAGTTTTCGAGATATTGCGATTTAAATGCTAAAGCTTAAATGCAACTTTGGGTATTTTCCTTTTTCAATTACGTTGTAACTAAGGAACAACGACTTTTTTTATCAAAAAAAACTTAAAAAAATAGTGTATTGAACCTTTAAAAAGTGAAAAATGCCCTTAAATCAATTTTCATAAAAATTGGACGTATGCCCTTAAAATAAAAATCTTTGCACCACAGATAAAATCTTTGCATAAAAATCTTTGCACCACAGATTTGCACGGAAAGATAATTATTGTAATTCAATATGGATGAACTCAGTTACACTAAAAGCATCAAGTTTTTCAATGTCTTAGTTTTCGCAAGCAAGTGTTCATCATCTTCACTTTATTACTTAAAAGAAAGTAATAAAGCAAATCCTTTCCTACACTCGCGTTGAGTATATACACCTTTCTTACATGATGCAAAATCTAGTTTATATTTTTATTCAGAGAAATCGAGGATTTAATGCTGGGTTCATTCCAAACTCCATCTGGTTATCCTACGTCAAAATATGCTATAATCAAACACTAATTTCTAATTTCTAACAGAAAAAAAATTTGAAACATTATCAACTACTATCCGATAACTTTATATTTATTATACAGTATCAATGTCTTCGGTACTAATTATGCACCGTTATGACAATAGTCCAGGATAATTATTGTGTCGGAGAACAGGAATTCGACGAGGCAAACGTCTTCCAGTCTATTAATCCTTGATTCGAGATCACGTCCTGATTTTAATTCGCGGATACAGAGTATGATGTTTACGAGTATTCAATCACCTACTGCACACTTTATCAAGAGCAAATAATCACGTAGGTGTCGATGTTACACCCATACCCAGTGAAAATCTTAATGCCATTGATGGTACTGTAAGATGAAAAATCGATCAAATATTTTGTAATATTCTTAACGGTTTAAATAACATTTTATTTATATAAGGTTGGAGAGCAGTTGATAATAAAGACATTTGATGAAAGTTTAAAAATTAAAAGGATATCAAAATAATAGCAAAGTGTTCATATAAGTGTGTAGCTGTATACTAGTTCTAACATCTTTATTAGACGATTTTCACTATTTTGGTTCCAAATGAATCTTTTTAATATTATTGCTTTTTCAGTGATTATTACATAGGTAAAATACTAACATTTTTTAAATACCCTAGTTTTATGGGTAACAATTAAATCTCATATTCACATGTTACAGCGAAAGTAGAGAATGGCGGAGCTAGTATTCAATTACATATTGACCAACAATTTACAATTTATTTGTATCTTTTTAATTTTTTAATTTTTATCAATTATATTTATTATTCACTGTTCTCTAATTAATATAAATGAAATAAACTTGAAATGTTGTGGATGAAATGAAATTGTTGTGGAAAGCAAAATCGAATTAGACTAAGGGAAAATACAATATAAGTATCTTTCATGATTCCGGTATCCCCTTACATAATATACCTTACAGTCTTTATTTACATACTATTGAGATATTTATTTTATACGAATTCGATACGTAGTGATTTATTAATATATTTTAATTCATTTCTATGTACTAACACTATTGCTTAAACATGCACATACAAATTCTCATATAACAATGTATTCTTCGGATCCATCCGTTTTTATTTCACTTGAAGATTATACGGCACGCATTATAACGAACCTGCAGTACATGTTAATCGAAACGCAATTGCGGTAAGCTTTATCTTTATGCCACTATTGCTTAATTGTATATATACATGTAAGGTATTTTACTATATGCAAACGACCGAGGTAGGTTATTGCGTGCTTTATATGTAGTCAAAAGCAATATCGACTAGGCTTTAAAGATTGATTGCCTTAATAAAGGGATTAATACGAAATTCAGAATTTCACTATTCAATCCCTTGCATGTAGATAGATAGATTAATGGGATTATTATTGGGAAGAACTTGCATGAATTTGAACCTCATTAAGAGCAATTACAAAACTTGATTTTAGTCTATATATTGTACATAATGAAAAACGTATTTACAAAACGTTTACGTGCAGTAAATGAGAAATCTCTTGATAATTATGGAGTTCAATTTGACTTTATGAGGAAACGAATCTTTGAGGCAAAACAATTATTTAGTGGCTTACAAATAATGTTTATGACTTTTAGCACTGAAGTTTAAATTGTTCCCGGAAAAATCACGTAAGTTGACGTGTTTTTCAAAATAGGTTTTTTGCCTTATTTCTTATTTTCGAACAGTCCTCTATCACGCAGTCGTGGCAGAAATTACGAAAGAGCACTCGTTGTCTTGAATCAACACAAGGAAAAACGCTATAACTCAATTTTTTTCAACATTTTCCCGGAATAACCACGCATCTCCATTTTGTTTAGAATAACTTCCGGAAAAATCACATGACTCCACATTTTTTTAAGACGCATTCCCAAAAAAAAAACATAACTCCACTTTTTTCATCGAATATCCTGGAAAAACGATACAACTTTACTTTTCCAATAAAAGAGACAGACGTTCCTTATTCTTATAAGTGTACCCATATCTCAAGGTAGCTATTATAGCTATTAGAAAGAGAACACGCATTTGCCCCTGCAAGCTCCCGTGAGCAATAGTTCAGATTTAGCATGTATATCTAGTTACCGAGAAAACAATATAATTGCCATTGATACCGGAAAACCCATGTAACTCCACTGAAATTTTTTTTATTTCCGAAATAACCATATAAGTGAAAGTTGTTTTCTAAAACATGAATGCTATTTGGTCTAATTATTATGATAATAAATATGTTATTTAGATTAGTATTCATAGATGTAATGTTGCATTCAATCTCATTTGTCTTGATTTCCAACACCGATGCGAAAGTGGAAATAAGTGATTATTTCTAGAAGCGACAGAATTATACTCTAGTGGAAATGAATTACATTTTTAGCTATAAGAAGTAGTCTGTTTCAGATAAAATGAGCAAAAATTACTCATATTTTGCCAGTCAATTCTATTGCAATTTTTTTATTTTGTTGCCACTTCTAGTAAATAATTTCCTGCAAGCAAAACTTTTCTAGTGATAGTGCAGAATTTGATTATGCTCATAGAGATATTTCAAAACATTATTTTTTTTTTGTTGTCAGACATATGAGAGAATAAACTTATGAGAAAAAAAGTTAGGCCTAACTGGAAAATAATTTAGGTTTGACCATCACGGCTCTATTTGTATAACTTTCATTAAGTTTTGGCTTTATAACTATGACGTTAGTTTTTGTTGATAAAAATATAATTTTCTTTATCTGTTACTTATACGTGATTTCAAGAGTACAACTTGTTTATGGTTCTGATTGAAGCTTGTTTACTCAGTGCGACAACATTTAGTTATAACATTTAGTTACAATCTTATATTAGTTTCATAGTGTAGATTACGGTAAACTATTGAAAATAGTAGATTAAAAAATAGTGAAAAATAGGGGATCAAATTTAGGATTTCACGACGATCTTCATAAGGCACTCAATGGCGTACTCATACATACAAAACCGTTCACTTCCTTTTATATATCGGAATTTTAACTTTCTGGCAATCTACGATCACAGAACGTATACTTTTTATTTATATTTTTTTAATTTTATTGTTAAAGGGAGATAGCGATTAATATCGAATTCAAGCTTAGATCCAACTTTAGAGTGCTATCAAAAAATTTCATTGAGTAATACAGTAGGTAATACAGTAGGTGGATGTTTACATGAGCGCTCTACAAGTCTCTATAGTGTATTAAATATCCGTAGCAATCAAATGATGGTGTTGACAATATCTCAAGAAAAAGACAGTAGGATGCAAAATGTAGAAATAAATTATATTATTATTAACTAAGCTTATATATAACACTTAATTCAGCTTTCTTACTCTACTAGCTCGATATAATTATTAGTTAGTGAGTTATTTCAAATATTTTTAAGTTTTTTGACAAGACTATTTGAAATTACAGTTATAACATTATAAATTAATGTATTCTCGTGAAAATCGGTTTCATTAGTTATTTAGTAAATACCTAGAATTTCTAAAAATGGAAAAAATTAGAATGCAAAATAGAGTAAGTAGATAGTTCAACTCAAAAGAATAAAAATCAATTCACTAGTTTTTTTTTTCTTATAATACCGTTAGTAGCACTTGTTATTATGGTGACGAGTGTTAGAAGCGAATCAGATGGCGAAAAAAATATTTTCTTAAATCACACCCCATATCATGAAAGAAATCTTACAAATGATTTAAAAAATTTGTTCAAGGAAAGCTGAGTTTCACTTGAAATCCGTTTCTCGAAAGGTGTTTACTTTCCTTATAGATAAACTATACATGCGAATATTTCGCTATTAGGCGAAAATTTTGTCTATTCATAATCTATCAAATGGTTAAATAATGGTTCAAAAATGTTTTATCTATATGAAGAAACAAGGCAGTTTTTATATCTACTCTCTAGTTTATTGGCCATTTTGATAAAATAGATAGATTTTTATCAGAGCAAGGAAACTCTCTCTCTATCTGCGTAAAAATTTAAAGTGTGCGCACACTGCGAAAAGTTTTTGCATTAAATTTAATGTACCTAAAAGAAGCAAACTTCAAGCAAGTACACTAAAAGTTTTTTTTGTACCAAAAGTTTAATGTATAAAAACTAATTTAATGCAATCATATGTTAAATTTTATATCGTAATACACGAATTTTTTATTTTGTTAAAAAGTTTTGATACAATAATGCGGGTAATATTTAGAATAAGTTCATGAAAATTATTATAAGAAAAAATTAAAATTAAAATTAAAATTAAAATTCAATTGAACAATCTTTAGCTTGATAAGATTCTGAACGAAAATCAATTTAGAGCTAACATAAGAGCTTTTACCGATGCCTAACAAAAATAATAAAATCTTGTAATAACACTTTGCTAAAGCGCTTAAGCCTTATTAAATTAGCTAGTGAGTAAAGAGGCTTGCAGGGCATGCCGTATATTTTTCATTGTTTGATGATTTAAATAGTTTACCGCCTTACGCGTCAAACAGTTTAAATGTTCTATAAGCTTTTTTTTAATCACAAAGTAAATAACATGTACAAGTAAAATATTAAAGAAAAAATTTTTTTATTAACAAAATCTAGCCACCTACAAGCTGTACACCTGGGATCACATAAAAGGACACAGCTGCAGTCGGTTGCGTAGCCTTACAATTATTTATTGCTATTATTTTTGTAAGGCGAGCGTCAGAGAAAGTTATGATCTTATCAAGCCAGACCAAGATCTCGTCCGAGCCCCGTTACGCACCTTCTTAGGGGCTCTTGCGACGAACCTGTACTTAGCTCATCATTTTAAGTTCAAGCTTCCTCACTATCTACTGGGCTCTGAAACAATTTACATATCAATAAAAACGCTTTAATTATACAGAGGTTATTGTTGTTCATCTATTTCCGATTTTATTAATGTAATCTTTTATCAATAAGTAAAAATTGATTTATTGAAATTTATGGTAATTTATTGATATGCAATTATACAGTCGAATAGATTTATAGAAATGCATTGAGACATTCATGAGATATCGACAAGGGAAGCTATATTTCATGAAAAAATTCTTGGTTGATACAATAGAAGAAAAAAGAATATTAAACGAAAATTTGAATACCAATGAGCAAAGTGTAGTAGTGGTAGAAAATTGTTGCTTTAATAAAATTTAAATTGCAAAAAATAACTTAAACTTCGAATTATTCAACAATTTCCATTATTATAAATTATTTTCATCAGAAAATTCCTTCAATAATAAGATCAAAGATGGTCTACTGAGAATTTGTTGATTAGCAGTTGGCTGTTAAAGGTATAAAATTAAATTTCACATATATTATGAAGGACTTTTATTGCAACGATTTGATTTTCGCTGAGAATTTATGTTATAACAAAGTTAAACCGAAAACAAAGTACCACAAAAAATTTATACATTTTAGACAAAATTTAAGGAGGCTCTTTCATGGAAATTTACGAACTGGGATATAACATTTTCAATAGTTCAAGATGTGCCGAATCTTGTGGTACTTTTATTTTACCCTATAACCATGGAAAATTTTGAGAAATTAACGTTTAAAGTTGTCATCTTTTACATGAACTCTTAGCTGTGGGAAATTTCTAGATATTTTAATTATGAACACAAATAGCAGACGACACGTATATGGTATAGTTTTCTACACAAACTGTATTGACGTGAAAGAGCCTTTTTAAGTGTCTTAGGATAAAAACGTAATGATTGTAGAGACGTGACCAGTCAACCACTCTATTGTAGATAATGCAATAAAAATTCGTATTTTGTCAGGAATAAATTGTTAAATCATTCCGAAAGGAAATTGCTATAGTATATCGTGACGTTAAATAAATAACTAATCTAGCTGCCATTGGCAGTATCGTTGTACAGCTGTTACAAAGCTGAGAAGTGTAATTTGAATTCTTATCGGGCTCGGCTGAATTTAACCGAGGGCTTTTCTCTTAGAATAATAAGCCACCGGGGCTTGAAATTACAGTTCGCAGACGGGCCTTTAAAACACAATGAGAAATCAAGTAATCTTTGGGAAAAGGAGGAAAGGGCGCGCCAACGCGAGGAATGAGCCGAGAGGAGGGAAAGCAAAGCGTTGTCCCGCGAAAGAGAGAAAGAGAAAGAACGGCCAACAAAGAGTAGTATAAACAGAGTTCGCGTGTACGAGGAGAAAATATAGCGTCGTATATTTCGTGCTAAACGAAGTGCCATCGATCCCGACGCGGCTATAAGCGGCGCGTCCATCATTACTGCTGCCGCCACCGGCAACTCGCGTTTTCCTTTCAATAAAACTTTCCTTACTTCGTATTTTCCTCTGGCGTTCCTCCCTCCGGATCGTTATACCGCTCTCTCGCGCGCACGAAGCGCGAAGGGAGACGGAAGAAGGAGCACCGTCGCCAAGGAAATAAGTCTCTCGGCTTGTTGGCCCGAGTATAAAGGCTCTGCTGCATCCAGACAACGTCAAAGTCCTATCCTATATATAGGAACGAGCGCGCGGCTTCGCTTGTTTACCGACTCAACGCCCCCTACCCTTTCTGCCCGTCTCTTATACTTCTTTTGCGGGGCCGCTCGTTCGCTTCCTCGAAAATTTTCATCGGCCTGATGGCGCACTCGCTGTCTCGCGCACTGACAAGGGAAGAAGAGAGAAAGATAAAGAAAGAGGAGTTTCGTAAGGGCTTCCAGATTAGGTCAAGCTCGCGTCGCGCACTCGCGAATAAGCCATTGGCCGCTCCCTTTCTTTGCGCCTTTTCTGCTTTCATCTAGCCGACAACTTTTCTCCATCTCACAGACTTTCTTAATATCATCGAGTGCTGCGAGAGTTTTTACAGGCCATTGCATATTTAAATCAAAAATACTCCTCAAATTGCTCTTCTTTTGCGGGCACCGGGCTTTGCGTTTCAGGAAAAGATGATTATAGTGCAATGCCGGTAATATATTGAATACCATGACTTAGTTCTACGTTTTTCAATCGTTGGCTATATTCTAAGATTACTCATAATCTTGACTAGAAAGTTCTGGATAATCCTTTTTGCTTACTGATTGAAAAAACATCTTGAAATTAAAAACAAATCAAATTGTACTTAATTGATTCAATTAATGAAACAATATAGGTACCCAGTCAGAAACTCAAATTATATACAGAATAAGTATATTAATTGTTAAAGCAGCTTATGGTAGATACTACATTTAGTTTGTAAAAAAGAATTGTTTAGGTCTCACTACATTGGCCATAAGGAGCAAAAACATACTAATTACAATAAGTACATCTATAAATATGTAAGTTTTGTAACACTGTAATTTAAAAAAAACGATCAAGTTTATAATTAAGTAATTTTTATAAAATTATTTTGACGTATTACTTACGTCGACTGTAATTTACCATAAACTGATAAGAATTTTTCCATCGGTCTTACAGTCTTAAAAATTAAATTACTTAATATTAATGGCAGTCATATATATTAATCAGACTTTTTTAATTTACAGGTTTGCATCAGTTTAAAAAAATACAGCGTTATCTAACACAATCTACTAGTTCAATGAAAATGAACTCTCTTTGAATTGGTTTTATTTCAGTTATAATAAATATGCAAATCTTTAACAAGTTTCAAGCGGTAAGTACTATTTTATTTTCATTTTTATAAATAACTGTAGAACTAAGGAAAAATTTACGGTTGTGTTTTCTACATAAGTAATAAGAGTCAAGACGAAAGTCATATAAAGAGAAAAGATTTATACGACTCTTGTAGAAGTGGGTGTCATAAAGAAAGTATATAAAAAATTCGATTTTTTTACTAATGTAAGAAATACTCACAGAAACATTTTTTATAGACCGCTATTCAGAGTGACCAATTGGTGATCTTCTACCCTTTTTCACTCATATGTAAGTGACGTCACGTTCTTTGCTTTGAGAATAAGACAGAAAATCGCCATCTGGCCACCATGCCACCTATATAGCGTAAAGTGTACTTGACCAGCAACAGAGTGTGCGACAAAGGTAAAATCATAGTGGTTGACATGATGTTCGTTTAGTAAGATGTGAGAAAGAATGAAAAAATTTAGTCTCAAAAATGAGTCATTTCTGATAATCCTTTTTTTTTATATTGTTAAAGTGTATCTTGAAGGACTTTGCAATCGATCGAACGTATATCAAATAATATTACAGTAAAGCAATTTAACCCTTGGAGTACCGGAATTTCAAAAATTGTAAGAACTTATTATTTGCATTGAAATGAGTTCTGAGCCTCCCTACTTATAGGACATAATTGTAATGAGATAAATGTTGGCGACCCAGCCTATGACGTCTATCGACATAAGACCGATCTGCTATAGTATGGAACAAAGTTAAAATTTTCAACATTTTCAAAAAATCCTTTAGTGAGATATTATCATTATTGATAGCAATTTTTGGGTCTTAGAAAATTAATAAAATCAGTAGTTTTTCTTCAATAGTATCACGACGAACCACCCGAAAGAGGGTGAAAACTACCCCTAAACAATGCCAATCGACATCAGGGTACTAATATATGGCGAAAAGGATTGATAGCATTTCTTGGGTCTTAGAAAATAAAAAAACAGTGGTTTTTACCCCTTATAGAAACGTATTTTCATAATATTTTCTCGACATATGCACTAAAAGTAATGAATTAAAGCCAGTAAGATTCCATTGAATTTAATTACGGTTTTACCGATCCAACATAATTTTTATTCTTTTAATTATATCGATAATGTTTTTATGCTCATATGAGGTGAACTTTAATGTTAGAAAACTTGTAGTTTTGCTACATTTTAGCACTTCTTATTATAAATATCTATCTAATAAGTTTGTCTTCCTGTACTTATGCGAGGGTTATTAAAAATTATAAAATACGCATTTTAATGTTCTAGATTTACTGCAAAGAAACTATACTACTTCCTTCAGATTCTATGTTAAAATGACAATTTTTAAGAACTTTTTCTTTCAGATTTATTTCGTAACTGTAGGATATAAAGTGTCAAAATATTCTTGAAGCTTTAAATAATGACATATTTTTCTATAATAGTTAAGAGTATGTTGAAATCGACAAAAACTATCCTGAATCAGACCCGTCGTAGAGAAGACGTTCAAAACCTCGTAATGGCGTTTTTATTCTGCTGGTCAAGTTGAATAAGTATACCTGTAGTATATAATATGATCGGATAATATGTCTAAAATTTAGCACGATTTAATTAAAATATACTATTAAAGAAAATATTACATGTATAAAAAAGTACGCATTAGAATCAACGATTTTATTCGGTTTGTAATGCAAAAAACCAAGAAAAATCCCGTAAGAAAACCTAGAAATGATTTCGATCAGAAATGTCCATGACTGAGACTATTCCTTGGTCCGCCACGAGGGTGCACTATCTTTTGCCTTCTTTCTTATCATTTCATCATTTCAGTGTAACTGCAGATCCTAATGCTAAATTCTATTTCCAAGCTGAGTTTGGTCAAGGTGTGCGGATAACCGAATTTCGGGACGAATCGTTATGTACCCCAACTACAGCCTAATGTGATAAGCCCTATTAAGGAATTCCATTCATCGGCCGAGTGTGCATAACCCTATTGCGGTAAAGTCTTGTGCTACACAAGTAGAGCCTACATGCTCACTTAAGGAATTTCATTCAGAAGTAACCTTGTGCACATTATATTGTCAAAATTAATTTCCTCTTTGGAGTTACCTGTTCCTAGAATTACTAGTGGTATTATGTATTAAACCTATTCCAAATTTTTAGAATATGTTTAAGTATTTATAAAACTGTAAATTAGCACATGCAAACAACATTTTTTGCAGAAAAGAAAACTTATTGTAAAAAAAGCTCGTCTTCGGTTCGCTAAACACACTCGCCTTCGACTTGTATTTCAAACTCCACACTCGGTTTTAAAAGGTCCACTTTACGGCCAGGTACACAACATACTATTTTTTCATTAATTAACGATTTGAGTAGCCTAACATTTATACAATTTACAATGTTTGATCTATTTTATGAAACAGAAAATTTCATAGTCGTTCAAAATAATAAAATACTTAATACATGACGTCAGAATACGTAGCGAAAAACTAGGAATAAGCATTATAAAAAATTACAACAATATATTAGACTGCAATATCCCTAATGGTTTGTATAGTTTAATTATGAGATGTATGGTTTGTATAATTTAATTATTCATTTATAAATTTTATTTTAAATTCCTGCACAGATGTGTCATAATGAATATGTAAAAAAAGTATAGAAATACATATGAAAAATATGGGGAAACTAGAAAAATTTTACGTTATGATTGTCAGAGAAAACGTTGAGCAGCAACGTTATTATTTATATATATATATATATATATATATATAAATCACGAGTTTTGCCTGTAAATGATGGTATGAACTAAGGCGCGTTTCGTCGAGGGTCAAACATTCCATATCCCGTGCCCCCTCCCCCCTCCCGTTCTCTCTCATAAATTCATTTTCTTTGCTCGCTTATGATAGTATAAGCTTTCCAGACTGGTCGACCAGCACGGAAAACGACTTTACTTCCGTAGCTAACCTTCTTTTTCTCTATCGTTTTATCTCCATACGATACACGATAGCTTTCTTTTTATTGTTTTCTTTCCCGGCGAATCTTATAGCTGTTTCATTCACTCTTCTAATTACCATAAATCGAACGAACTAAGAGCGAAGTCATGTAAGATACACGTACCAAGCTCGTAAAGATATAATTAATTAGCTTTCGGAAAAAATGTGGCGATCGGGCTGTTAGCTTAATTGAAATAAGAGTAATATATTTAATCGCATACTATGAAATGCATGTTTTTATTGAAAATAATTTGTCGTTGGAATGTTTGATCTTATAATATCTTTAATCTCTGGAATCACATAGAATTTTATTGATTTTAATATAAATATGATTTAACAAATTCTCGTTTATTTCTAGAAAACTTTCTCTGAGAAGAAATGGTTACTTTGCTCAAAGTTGTCACAGTAAAATCATAATCTAGCTATGATTAAATATATCACTCGATTTTTAAATCTTTTCTGTATTACAGTTATATTCGCTGATTTATCTATACAATCTACAAAAATGATCTCTAATCAACTATATAAAGCCCTGTTTTCTTACTCTCTATTGGATAAATATATATAAGTATACTAAGTAAACAGTGAATCTTTAAAATTGAAAATATTAGAGATTTTCAAGAATTTTGACTTTCAAAAATCGTGTCTTTCGAGTATTTAAATATTGTGTAGTTTCATCCAAAATATTCCTCCGCACCTTCAAATTTAATCTTATTTCTTTCTTCTTGTTTTTATATTGTTCGGATAAGAATTCTCAAAAAATCGCGGGACTAAAAAATAAAAAAAAATTTTATAAAACTTTTTTAAATGTTTAGTTAAACTAAAAAAAAATTAATTAAAATTACTAATTACATAAAGTATATTTATGGTTTCTGAGTCTGACGATTTGATAAAAATTCTTCTTTAAATAATATAAAAGTAGAAAGGAAAAAAATTAGATGAATTTTGAAGGAAGCCACACAATACTTAAGGTACGCGATTGTTAAAAGTTGAAATATACATCCAAATTTTTGTCAGAACGTTTTCAACTGCTTATTTTATAGTTAAAAACTGGTAGTTTACCATTAATCATTTGGAGTACTATTATTTGACACGGATTATATTATAGACCATACAACCTTAAAAAAAATCGAAAATTCGACATAAAACAAAAATGAATCGATGAATCATAAAAAATTATGTTTTTCCCGAATTCGGAATAAAAAAACAAAAAAAATGAGCCCCACCCGGTCGTAATACAAACTTCTAACACTTATATTCATGTTTCTAGAGAGATTTAAAGAAGTCGAAAATTTTACTATTACAAAGCTTCCTCTAGGAGGAAGCAAAAGTGCAATATACGAATTCGTACATCGAATTTTTCGATATCTTTACTAAAGTTTGAGTTCTGATTAAATATTTTGAAGATTAATGCATAAGACTGAGGTAATACATAAAAAAGTGAAACTTCAAAAGAAAAATAATAAATATTAGTAAAATGTAGTTAAATAAAACAATAAATATAAATTAAAAATATTGTAGTCCTGGCGTTTAATCTTTTTTATTGTCAAGGGCGAGCCGTGTCGACTGCCGACTTGAACCGGACACCTCGCAGCTAGTCGAGACCCTGCGAGCTGCTCCCACGATACGCGAGAGCCCTCGCGGCCTCTCGCATGAGGAAAGTGCAAGTCTGCACTTTCCGTCGTGGGACGTAGCTCGACGAAGGTGCGACGGTGCTCCAGTGGGGTTCTGACCGCCGTACTATACCTACACCTGCTTCAACCGCAACATATTATAGACGAATAACAAGGGTGATATAGGAAAGAGGTATAGTAATGCTGTATACCGGGAATAAGTTCGTTTATAGCTAATACTTTTTCACTTTTAGGTATAACTCTATTTTACTGCAAATAATAGTGCTATGTTATCGATAAATCTCAAAATGGCAGCTTTTACTTCTGACGACAACTATCTAATGTATATGTATAGTTTTCAATTAGTATGGCCGTTTTATCTTTTAACAATGTATGTTGTAAAAATCGAAAACGAAGCTTCGAGAAAATTCGTGTGCCTATATATTTCTCATCAAGTGCTCAGAATTTCAGACGTTAAGAGTTGTTATAGGCGATGTGATAACCGCCACATGACGACAACAGGGCCATTCTAGTTGATAACTTGACCAATATTGACAACTATATACAAGTTTACGCACGCAGTCACACTCTACTGTCTCCTATAATAGGAGACTGAAATTAATAACGCAATTATCTCTTTATACTAACAGCCATAAATCTGTCATCGACAGCGTGGTAAAGCGATAACATTTTCATTTAAAAATCGAAAATTTCATCGTACTCGCCAAAGCGTGTACTCGTGAATTTCCTATGTTCACATTCTTCCGACTTTTTATGAACTTTTAATTCCGTCTCTTTAACGCGCACAAAGAGTCAGCCAGTAAACCGACGTTACTCTGAAGACACTCAAGAACAGCAGACTTTTCGACTTTAATGGCCTCATTTGAATGTGAAAATGCCCTCGAAGAAAGCAACAGCGGTGAAAGTATCTCACGATTCATCAAGTTATTCAGCTCGGTTAAACGGCAGAAGAAAGCTTTCGAAAATATTTTCAACCGCAAGCTCTGGTGGCTCTCTCTCTCTCTCTCTCTCTCTCTCTCTCCTACCTCGAGATCCATCAGCATTAATAAGCAGCGTGCGGAAGGGCTGTCGCGGGCGCTCATTAAATTCGGCCGAAAGACCAAATCCGCCCGCGGTCCGATATTTTTGCGCGCGAAAGCTCGGCGGAACTTTGGGATTGGGCAGCTGGTTGCTTTCAATTAGCCCGACAAAAGACTCGGCTCGAATTCATTAAAGCTCTCGCGGCGCAGGGGAGGGGCGGCTGCGCCCGTCTTCTCTCCTTTCGGCCCGTTACTACTGCTGCCGCTGCTACTTCCGTTTCGACCGCGATCCTGCGCATTATACGCCGAGTTCATTTCGACATCTGTCTCTCGCGTAAACGCAATTTTGCTTATCAGCTTCTGGAGCGAGAGCACAGGTTCCAAGTCCAGCTTGAATAATGAAAGCTCTTTAATTGCTGTAGCTTTATATACACGGAGCAATTTTGTTAATGGACGTTTGCGAGAATTTTCTAGCCACGCTGGGTATTTTTCATATATCCGAGGCAGCTGTGAAATGTGTAAGAATTTGTCCGAATCGTGCGAGGGTCGTGTCCTTACGTGCCAGAAAATCCGTCCTCCCATAATCGCAAAGTCACGAAAGGTCGAGTCGGCCCTCCCCTCTCCCTCAGCGCCCCGCGAACTACGCACCAGTTTCGGTCGGAGGGCTGTGAAAAAAAAATCCGCTCTCCCTCCCGTTTGCCCGAGGCACACACATCGCACGCGCACACACATTGGCAGCGAAAGCGAGAAATCACGGGCGCCCCTCGCGGGCACGCACACACACACACGGGGAGGGAGAGCAAACACGGCAGCGCGTCTCTGGCAATTCCTCGTCGCCAAGGATATACGTCGCAAGAGCGCAGGAGGCTTTTGGGTAAACACGGGGCTGCGCGCGTGTCGCCGAAAATCCGCCGCCGCGTGAAAAATCAATTGTCTTGGCTCGCAGGGGCAGCGCTGTCGTCGCCTGAGCGATAACCGCGAGCGATAACTGGGCGACGACAACAGGTTCGTTGGGGTCGAATTGGCTGCACTTGTTACTCACTCGAGGAGTCGGGCCAGCGGAGGCGCATGCAGGCGGCCGCCTCCCGGGGTCAGGCCATGGGCCCGCTGCTGCTGCACGCACTCACTGCTCGCGCGGACTCGGCCCTCGGCACTCGGGCGCCGGGCCAGGGCTCGCCATCCTCGGCGCTCTCGCACTGGACACACTGCACCGCCGCACCGCTGCTCTACGCGCGCGCTCGCGCTGCCCTCAGCTGACGGCGCGCCAGCTACACGGAGACGGGCCGACTGGCGCGCGCGAGCACGACCTGCGCGACACACCCTCGGCGCGCGCGGCTGGCGGGGAGCGGGGCGCAGCGGCCGAGATGGCGGCGGGCTCCGGGGCGACCTCTACCTCCGAGCCCCTCGAGGGATGTAAACAGCAAGCGCTCGCTCTCTCGCTCTCTCGCTATCTCGCTCTCTCGCAGCTTCCTCCCCCGGACGCGACAGTCAAGCAGCCCCGAGCTCGAGAGCGAGGAATATTTTTCATCAGCTGCTGCTGCTGCGTGGCCGTTGTTTGCCCGCGGAATTAAGGAGGAGAGCGCGCTCAAAGATCCGCGAGGGAGCGTATTTACAAGATCTCGGCCCGAGATCGGCCAACTCCCCTCCCTACTATCTATCCCTACTCGCAACCTCGACGAGCGGGCCAGATTCTGCCTGGATAATTTCTCGACTTTCATGCACTTTTAAGCTTTCATGACTCGGCGTTTAAAACCTCGTAAATAGCAGCGCAAGACGTGATTCGTCTCGTTCGCTGCATCCAGAATAAATTTGCACGAGGGTACCTCCAAAGACTTTATATCTCCACAATCTGTCGTATTATATTTATTCAAATAATCCGCGTCATGAGTCGTTTCAGCAATTTCAATAATGGACTTGTCTTTCTCCCCATCGTCAAAGTTATTTCCAAACTATTCATAGGTACGGATTATAATAATAATCAACACTTTTACTGATCTACCTGAGCTGCACTGTTCATGGTACCTATTAATATAATTGTTGTATGGCAATTTAACGAATATAGGAAATTACTTAACTGAATATTACTGAGCGCATATTAATTAACGAGCTTCCGCTTGTTTGCTCAAGTAGTAACAGCGGGGCTTAAGTAGTAAAGGATCGAAATAGGTTCGGCGGGTACGATCCCAAGTTTTAATAGCCTTAACGGAGGCTTTCACACTTAAATTCAAAGTAATTAATTAATAAAACGTACATTAGGCGATCTTCCTATTCCTTAGATTGATAAAATAAACTAAACCTTTTTTTTTCACGAGTTTTACGATAACGCAAGCAATATTTCACAATAAAGCGGGGGTTTTTGTTGACACAATGCATATGTAAATCGCCAGGTGTCCTTAACTTTTTGTTACACATTTTCATTGAGAGGATTTACGGAACTTTTTAACTCCCCAGCGATTTACTCGATTTGTTGCGTAAAACTTTTTTCATCGTAACTTTGTTATTATCTATCCGATAAATCTATATTTAATTTCATAGACACATATATTAAGCCTAACAGTTTTCTTTTATAGATACTAATATACATACGTATCAAACAACTATAAGAATAGAATTTTCGGTATACGTAAGCGGAAAATGTTGCTTCGTATTAAACAAAAGTTGTTTTTAATTATTGCAGTTTATATTATCTACACATAAGCGCTTTTTCATTTATAGTCAACAACTATTTACCTCTGCGCTGATATCAGTAAGCTATGTTGACGTAAAGATAACAATATCGATCCATCTTATCTTTTGATGAAAGTGTCACTTGACTAGTAATTAATACAGAGTCTTAAATCTTAATAGAAAAAGAAAAAAAGAATAATGAAAAAATGTAAAATCTAAAAATGAGAGTGAAAATAAAATGCCAAATTCTGTGTGTAGAATATACACATATAAATTTTGCATGGATGAGAAAGAAAATGCAAATAAGTAGAGCGTAGGAAAGAATGCTTGTTAAGGTCGTTCATTGAATAGTCGCTCCAACGCTTAATTCCTCGGGGTCGAGGATAGAGGGAGAAAGGGAAAAAAGTTTACCTCTGTGCAGGTCAAACAAGAGCGTCGACGTCTTATTTGACAAAGAAGAAACCGGGCGTCGCGAGCTGCGTGCTTGTTGTTGTTGCATAAGTAAAGGCTGAAATTGAAAAGCGGCGGTGCGCGTCTGTAAAGTGCGAGGCGGCAGCACGCAGGAGAAGGACCAAAGCAAACTACTCCGCGGGCTCGGAAGGGCCACTGTGCTCTGTCCTTTTCTGACTTGCCGTTCTACTTGTCGTTCTCCTTCTCGGCTCGACGCACACCTCGCACACCCAGCGATCGCTCAAAGATTTACTTTAATCTTCTCACTTTTTTACCTCCCCAGTTCAGCCTCCCTCTACGTGTACATAAATTTCTTTCCCTCGCTTCTCCTACTCTATACCTCTCCAAGCCTCTTCATTTCGCTCTGTTCCTCTGCCTTTCCCGCTTTCTACCTACAAGCTTTAATTACCTACTATTTCTGCGCATTGCTTCAACAGCTCGGTCGAGCCTTGTTACGATACCAAAAAGGGGTTTAAAGTCACATTAGAGGCATTTCGTTTATCAACAATTTTACTGTACACGAAAAACCGTATGCTAAACTCCTTTAAAAAGAATTATTCTTTAAATAAATATTTTATTATGAAAATTATATTAAATGACTAACAAAAATATTAGTACCAAAATTTTGTTTCCTTCTAAAAAAAGCTTTGTGATCGTAAAAAAAATTTTTGAGAAACTATGTTAAGAATATGCTTTAGCAAATTTGGAATCGAAGTACACTATTTCTAGAAAATTTATGGATGGGTGTGTGCGTGTGTGTGTGTGTCTATACGCTGATATCTCATGATACCCGACGGATTTTAACTAGACGGGGCTTATTTTTCCGATTTGGCTTACATAATTGGCGTCAACATTCTGCTTTTGTCAAAATCGATTTTTTGTTTGTTTTGTAGTGATTTTTAAATTTTACAAATTTTATTTTTCAATTTTACAAATTTTATTTTAAAATTTTTTTACTTTTAATATTAATATTGTTTATTTATTACAAATTCACTTTATGTTGGATAAAATTCTCTACAGTTTAAAAAAAAAATTATGCCGTTAACTACATTTAGTCATAAATTATTGATAAAAACATAATTTTTTGTAAAAAGGTTATATTTTGAAATTAAAAGAAGATATTGATATGGTGACTATGGTGAACATTTAGTCGAGTGAATGAACGGGTTATATGTTAAGTCACTTAAATAAAATGCTTTTATAGCACTGTGTGACCTAAGCCCGCACTTAGGTCACGCCTATCCGTGACCTAAGTAGTACTTTTTTGCGACGTGTTTATCGCACTCGCTACGCTCGTGCGCTAACCTCGCGGTGGAAAAAGGACTACTTAGGGCACGGGTAGGCGTGACAGCAAGCTTAGGTAGGCAGTGCTATAAAATATTATACGATACTTGTGACCTAAGGAGCACTCTGCACGTCGTGATTAGGTCCCTCGCTGCGCTCGGGCCCTAACTTCACGCCGTGCAAAAAAGTGCTACTTAGATCACATGTATCGTAATGTACTATTATGCTATTAAACTGTCAAAAAATGACTTTTCCTTCGTCCTAGAGGAAGCTTTGTGATCGTAAAGTCGAAATACACTATTTTTAGAAAATGTCCATATGGATGTGTGTGTGTGTGTGTGTGTGTGTGTGTGTGTGTGTGTGTGTGTGTGTGTGTGTGTGTGTGTATGTGTGTGTGTACGCTGATATCTCTTGATCTACTCGACCGGTTTTAACGAGAGAGTGATCATCTTTTTAGATTTTGCTTCTAGAGTTGGGGTCAATATTCTATTTTTGTAAAATTATTCTTTTTTTTATAGCCATTTTCAATTTTCAAAATTTTTATTTTTGATTTTTTTAATATTTAGACCGAATATTGTTTATATATTACTGAATTCTCTGTATGGGGGATAAAAGACTCTACAATTTAAAAAAAAGTCGATTAGTTATAAGTATAAGTCGATAAGTATTTCGTCATAAGTTTTTTTAACACATTATTTTTTTACTTCGACCCAATGTACGATGTGATGTCGTTGACAGTTGACTTGAAGAAGATTTTGATAAAGGATAGTACTCCATGAGAGTTTGTATTTGCAATTGTTTTCCATTGAGCACACTTATACAAGAATTAAAATCACAAAAAATAGTATTTTAAGAGTATTTTAATTTTATACATGAAAACGTACCTTTTTTCAACATTGTGCCAACTGTTTAATGCTATTCCCAAACCATTTACTAGTTATTTATCGTACGCAAACTTTATTACTGTACTTTGTTTTGATTTTTTTTTTAATTTTCGACCTTAGAAGTACCATTCTGAATGGCACTTTTTAGTTTACTGACTAAAAATAAACTCCGACACTATATAAAACACGGAGATTCTTTACTGAAAGAAGAAAACCTTTCCTCCAAATAACGTATATTTACTACTAACTTACGGGCTATATTTTAGTCGAAATATTATACAGAGAAATTTGAAATTTGATATACGCATATTAACCATTAACATATCACATTTGACTCAAATTTCTCCGTATATTTCGACCAAAATGTAGTCCGTAAGTTAACAGATATATATACGTTATTTGGAGGAAACGTTTTCTTCTCTCAGTGTTCTTGGAAAATACTGGTCTTCTAAAGGTTGGAAATACTTTTTATCTGTTGTTATTATTATTATTATTATTATTAATCATATAAATCTAAAACTCTTAAACACATCAAAAACATGTATTTTCAATTTTCATCATCTAATGATTAAGGTAAAAGGTTCCGAGTTAATTAAAGCTGATAAAAATATGTTAATTTAAACTCAATTAAGAACATTAGAAATACTTAATGCTGAAGAGGAGAGAATATATAGCATGACAGGCAGGATAAGTCACACGTATGCTATATATTTCCTACGTTGCTCGCTCTAAACATGAAGGGTCAATATTATAACGAATGTGGGTGTGTTCCGACCATGAGATTTTTTAATCTTTATAATTAAATTTAATACACTAAATATTACGTTTTATATTTTTATTCCAAAAGTTATCGTATAGTTTAAAAGGAATTTTAATAAATTAATTAACAACATTTTTATTTAAAAGTATAAACATATTTTTATTTTTTTTTTACAAAATTAAATATTCCAGTAACAAGTATTTCGACTTTTTGAGAAAAAGTCACTGGTAAATGGATTATTTTATTTTTTATTTAAAACAAATATATAAAATTAAATGGGGGAGAGCGGAGCACGGCGGCCACCCTAACTTCAAACTAATTTTTTTCGGTAACTAATGATTTTTATGAAAGTAAAATAATCGTGTTAATTATAAATCCTTACCAAGAATTATATTTGGTTAAAACAAACAAATTCAAACAAATCTATAAATATTTAAAAATTGAAAACAAACTTGTGCTGAAAAGCCCAGTTTGCCCCTCCCGACGGGGCACGATTGTCACAGAGACGGGGCACGGTTGTCACGGTCGTGTTAAAGCAAATTCGGTACCTAACCTTTTTGTCAATTTTTCTTATAGATATGGAAATATGAAATTAAGTTGTTAATTGTGTAATAATTGTGTTACCATGCTCTAACTTAAATAATTGCCTATTTAACTAACAAAAATAAGTGCAGTCAAACTACCGAGCCATACCTACAGCTTTACCTTTATAAGGTTAAGAATTACGTTGTTTTTCTGTCGCTCGCGTCGTTTTGCATGTTGCATCGTCCAGTGTGACCGCCGTGCCCCCCTCCCCCTTTCGTGACATTCGTGACTAAATCAACATATATAGGGTTCATTAAAAAAGTACTTATTTTCTCATCTGTACCTCTCTGACAAATACACGAACTTTTACCATTTTAAGGCTTGATATTTTCTGTGCTTTTTTAAAATTTAATCTTATATTATTTTACACGAAAAGGTACTAGGGGAAAAATATACTATTATAAGATTATATTAATACAAAATTTGTATTTTTATATTCATTTTTTAACTTATTTACAAGAGTGACTAAGAAATAGAAAAGACCGTCGTTCACCGCTCTCCCCTGCAACGTCTATTGACAATACATTCTTAAAAACCTCTATAATATTATATAAAGTACACACTCCATTATATAAAGCATGCCGTGCCAATCAAATATACAACATGAAACGTCTCTAAATATTAAATTTATTTTGTAAACATTTCACCCTCTCAAATTCTGCGTCAGGCAGCTTATTTCCAGTTTGTACAAATAAACTAATTACGTTTCACGTTTTATGATCGATTAGTAGTGTTTTTTTGCTTCACCTTAGAGCAAATATTATGACAGCTATAAAACGTATCGATAGATGTACTTCATCAAGTTTCATAAAACCTTGGCATAACAGTAGAATCAATGAATTTGAATTTTAGACCTATTAACCTTTGCTAAGTTTATTATTTCTTGACATCGGGAATAAAAAAATTAATTATGAGGTGAAAAAATTTTCACCGGCGTGAATACATATTTAGCTTTCGTTTAGAAGCTTTGAAAAACAACAAACGTTAGATGAAAGGAATAAAAATAAAAATTAAAAGCCAGCTCATAATAAGCCAATTAAAAACTGTTATTCCGCGCTCACAGATACAAAAATATCCGAAGGATCGGCTGGCGACCATAAAGCCAAAGTCAATAAATCAGGAGAACGTTATCTTGGACGAGTCTCTTCTATGTATAAGTGTATAGCTCCGCGCGTTAACAGCTCGAGGAGGAAGTGCGCGCAAAGCCTGAAAGGGGCCATGGCGCGAGAGATGGTGATTGTTGGCGAGGCCCGCGGCCACGTTCGCCCTTAATTGATTTAACGGGGAGTTCGAGCGGAGAAGTGTGTGCGCGTGTGTGCGTGTGCGAGCGTAGTGTGCGCAGGGACCTTTTTCAACAAACTAACAATCATCCATCTTCACGCTCGCGCGCACTTCTTCCTCAGGTCTCCCCTCCTCGCGTCTCTTTCTAACTGGCTGCCTCGCAAGCACGGTACTCGCTCCTCTCGTCGATTCGTCGCGCGCATCTCTGCTCGATCCATCAGCTACATCCGAATTCGCTTCCTTCCGCCTTTCTTTCTCACTTTCTATAGCCGATGGCTGCGTGCGCTCTACTTTTTTATCCTCTCGAACGCCCCTCGTTCAGACCTGATCAGCGCTTCCAACTTGTCAATGTTTTTGGCACTTACTTATCCTATGAGCTTCTAAACCCGCTTTATGCTTTCATATAAGCAGCTCATTTATCTGGGCCATCACAGCTATGGTAATAGCTTTAAAATATAATACTGTAAAATTGTAATCTCTATTTTTCCGGTTGACACATAATATTTTGTCGACGCCCCGTAAGGAAACTAGTACGTTTCATTGCTTTCTCATGAAGGCTATAGTTCTTTTCGCAAAACTGCAACGAAAACTTAGCATTATTCACGAGTTGTCACGAAGCCTAAAGCGATTCGAAAGTTTGCGACGAAAATTGGCACTAGTCGCTACCTAAATGGGTAAAAAACATACTTCCCGTGTGACGTATATTTTTTACCTCCTCAGGTGACAACTCCTTACTTTAAGTCCGCAATTCAAAGCGTAAGAACAAGCATAACACCCACTGCATCAAAAAATATTGTTTGCACTTCACACCCTAGATACAAAAAGTACTATTTCTTCTTTCCTTATAAATCAAAGCTCATCATGGGAAATTACAAAATGAATATAGGTATATAAAGGAAAAACAATGATTACCTGATTTTGGCGCACTTTTAATGCTCAACTTCTCAACAACTTCTTTGCGTCTTCAACGCAAACCCCGGCCAATAATACCTGCTAGTCTTCGCTATGCAAACACTAAAACAGGCGCGCTAATGTTTGTCAGAACCTCAATCGTGCAACGCTTTGTAGGGGACAAAGATATAACGAATTTATAGACTAGCGCGATTCGTTAAAATTGTGGCAAAAACGAACACCAATTTTAGCCTCAGAAATGATTATCTACGTTGGTGTTAGTTTTCGTCACAAAGTCGTGAATCGTGCTACTTATACTTTTCGTCGCACTTTCGAGAATTGTACTATTAAGTATTTAATGCAAACTCATAAATAATGCTAGTTTTCGTTGCAGTTTTTCGAACTGTACTAGTCTTCGTGAGGAAGTAACAAAACGTGCTAGTTTTTGTAGAAAATACGATCAACAAAAATGAAAAAGAAATAATAATTTAAGGATAACACAATGGAATTATATGTATATAAAGAGAAATTCGTAAAGTATCTTTTTTAATTTTTTCCTCAAGATTATGAGCTATTTTTCATCGTCGTTCGTCTTTGTCCTCGCTAGACGGGCATCCTGGGTAAGGTCGCAGCCTTTCTGGAAAAACACTCCGTCTATTCGTTGTTTTTCTCCGTTTTTTCCGCCTCCCTCTTCTACCCCTCACAGTTCATTTCTCCCTTCATACCAGCCCGAGGGTCGAATTTTATCGAAAACCGCGCTAGGTACATATAGAGCACGCGACGGCGGCAATTTAAGAGGGCGTAATTAAAAGCGGCCAGCTGCACCTGCACAAGCAATACGACGGTGAACCGAACAGATTGACGTTTCTTTTTAAATCCTACACCTCCCCTAGCCCCACCTACTCGGCTAGCGGTCACGAGTGAAAAAAGTATTAACGTCTAGGTAGAGCGCCACTTGTTCTGGTTTTTACATTATACAATTTTTTGCCTTTTATATACGTTTCTGAATCGTGATTTGAGCATTTGAGTAAACGAAACTTTGTCCCTATATTTCATCCTTGAATTAGCAAGTTTTGTGCATTTTTTAATAAATTTTCTCGACTACCCTCGCT
>JAPYZO010002818.1:0-13915 GCA_030522905.1 Torymus flavipes | reverse complement strand
AGAATTCTAATTATACCTCAAATACAGCCTTATTTAGCTCTCTACCGCTAATCCCAAAAGTAATCACAAAAACCGCAGCCTCAGTCCTCTATTTTTCTCACCCACTGCACAACAACCGGCAATTCGAAAATCCCCTTTCTAACAGAGCCTTAATCCCCCCACCTCCCCCGTCATCGTCACCTTTCCTGTTTCCTCGTCGCTCTCGCGCAATTAACACGTACGTGAGAGCGCGCGTCTCTCTCTCTCTCTCTCTCTCTCTCTCTCACTTCTCTCATCCGACGCGCAAAACGGCGCCTGGCGCCTTCAAACCGCTCGATTTCCTCAACACTCTCTCTCGCCGCAGCTGCTTGCGGGTCAAGTGTATACCGGCTGCTATGTGCTGCAATCTCTCCGCGCGCGCGAGATGTCAATGCGCGCCCAGCCGCCGCCGCGCCCCGCGGCGCAAACGAGCGCGAGAAAGGGTTATTTCATCCGGCAAAAAACTGCCGCTATTCACACACCACGCCTCGGTCAACGACTCGGATCGTCGCACTCAATTTTTCCTCTCCTCCCACCACCGCCGAGGTTCAATTTTGCTGCTTCCCTCTCGATTCGCCTCGCGCTCTCTCTCTCTCTATCCGGCACGTTTGTAGGTTGCCAGTGGTATGAATGTGGATTGTCGAGGTGCTACGAGAGTGAGTGCAGCGCCGGAAGTGAGAGTGCGTTTTGTCGTGAAATTTTATGGATGGCGTGAGGGTGGCGAAAGTGTCGAGGTGGGGATTGTGGAGTAGCGAGGGAAATTGTCTGTGGAAGAAAGGTTGGACTTAAGGGAGGATTTATCGGATTAGAGGGTAGTTTGGCAGGTTATTTTTTTTAAATATACGAACAGGATTTTTGTATGGACAATTTAAACTTCTCTTAAAAGATTATTTGATCTTTATTATTTTAAAATGTGATCATAATTTTATGGTAGAGAGTGTACTCGTACTAAAATAAATAATAATCCCTGTGAAAAATTATTGGTATTATTGAAAATTGATTTCGTTGATAAACATGTTATAATATCACATTATAAAATGAAAAATTGAAAGAGCTTTTCAAAAGATTTAAACAAAAATTGAATACTGAATAGTTCATTACCAGGATTTTCATGGTTTCATCAGACTGAAAATTTCAAAAACTTTTAAAAAGTATTGTACTTTTGATATTCTGATAAAAATTATATAATCGTTTACACGTTTGAAAGGCTTAAGTCTAAAGTTTCCAAAGAAAATCATTTTTTACTCGCCATTTTTCTGCTTTTTAATTGGAGGTAGATTTTTATAAGAAATTTTAAATTAAAATAATATAAAAAATAACCCTTGTAAGTTATTTGAAGTTGATGTAAAGCAAACGTGCGCAAAACGCAATTAAAATCTTCGTAAAGGCATGACGTGGAAAATCTAGTTATTTACATCCTTGGTACGCAATTTTAAAAAGCAATCTTAGGTCTAGATTGAAAAAAGACGTGTAAGCGAATATCTCTTTAAAACTTTTACATAAAATATTACATGAAAAATAACGTATTTATAAAGTAATTTGGCGAATTAATTTTTACATATAAATGAATAAATACATGCATGTTTTACGAAATGACGTACAAATATTTATCAATATCTAATTAATAAAATGAAATTTATTTAATACTTTTAATTTGATCAAAATTACGTAAATTCCATATACTACGCAGTAATAAACATAGTTAATAAAATTTTAAATATTTTAAATAATATTACTTTCACTTATACATAATCATAATATTTGATGATAATGAATGCAGAACATATCTTTGATTATTTAAAATGGCTACTTGATATCCAAATGATACCTGACGGTAATTAGACAGCAAAAATAGGACAGCAGTAACTGAAGTATAAAATATTTAAGCGCGTTCATTTGGATAGCCATATTGTCAGTGCAGATTTCAAGCTTAATTGAGAATTTCCAAGCAACTGTATATTAGAGCCCAATTAATGTTGAAACATTCATATTTTTATTATTACAATTACAATTTTTTTCCAAAAATACGTGGTACAAGATTTTTATTAGATTACATACCAAAGGTTAAATACCACTGTTGGTCACAGGAAACTATTATCTTTATAACGAATTTTTACCATATATCACAAAGTGATCCTCTTTTATCTCATTTCAATTTACACACGGACAAAAATTTCAAATAAAAATCATACCCGCAGCATTAAGCTTGTTGTTTTTTGTGTTTGATGTTTCTATTGTCTCGTATCACGTTGAAACTTTTATTGTCCCTGTTATATTCGTTGCCTAAAAACCAAAAGGTACATAAAATACTATTTGTTATCAATTACGCGTTTACGCATGAATCAACAATTCCATTTCCCTAAAATATTTTTTATTCTATATACATCGTATATATTTGTTGAGATAAATGTCAATCCCTTCCCACTCTAATGTGGCATCAAAACTTATAAATTCCAGAATATAGAAATTCAATAGAAAATGACTTAAATATATACCTATATATCGCTATATTCCGTATTTTATCGCATTTTTATATAATGTATCCTTTTAAATTCTCAATTATATTTGAAGAGTAAGGGTTTTCATTCATAAAGCAAAATTTACGGCACAAGAAATTGCTTTGACCTACTAAGTTCTTCTTTTAAAAGTATCCTAGCCGCTGTCTTTGCTTAAATACTTTTAACTTTTTATTGCAGACTGACCTTTACCTGATTTACCGAGATTTTTCAGCAGTACACGCAAATGAATCCAAAGGAAAAGTCCATCTAGCAAATAAAATTTTACTTTCAGTAATGACGTTCCAACGTACAAAGGAAATGTTTTAATGACTCTTTTTCATTTCGTCAATTGCTTATATATATGAAATGGTTGAACAACGCATAAAATACAATTCCATTTATTTTTTTTCCATAATGACACGCGCTCGCGAGACGTATAACGTATGTATTTTATTAAAGATGTCAAACAGCATGTTGTATTTTACGAGATACAAGTCACGTACACAAACGGTTGCACAAGCGTATGTATATTGATATATTTCTATTATAAAATCTATATATGAAATACGTCAGATACATACATCGCTGGTATACACGCTCTTACAAAGTTGCATACGTATATGATATTTAAAAAAGTGCACGTATCGTTATAATTAGAATGCATAATTTATTTTTATAACAATAAAGAAAACTCCACTCTCGTATTCATTTATAATAATAAGTATATACCGCAGTTTACTTTATGTTATACAAATGGTCCTCGTTACATATAAGTAACTATCTTTGAACCGATTCAGCCACCATAAAACAAACGCACTATTGTATCCTTAATACAATAATTACGCTAACTACTCCCGAATGTATTTTGCTCGGTCCTCGAATTTAAACAACAAGCGCACGTTCGCATGAATAATATTCCTCTCTACATACACGTACCTTCTCTCCTCTCTCCGTTCCTTAAAATACAAACGTATACATTCTAGCGACGCGATCGCGACGCAAGATTTATCGTCCTCTCTCCTTCTCTCTCTCTCCATATATGCGAATGCAAATGCGAGGCATAATTTCGCCGCTTTTATTTCGCGCGCTCGCTCGCGCAGGCGGGAAAGAGAGCGTGCATGCGCTAGGGCAAGTGCAAGTTTGAATACGCACTACACGCTTTCCGCGTGCTTTGAGGTTAAAGCCAACGCCATTGTACGTGTGGCTGTACGTGCATTGTACGTACGTGGTATACCTGCGCTATGTAGCAGGAAGTGGCGCAGAGATGTGGGTGAGACCGGGAGTATGCGGGTCAAACCGGATACTCGATTTTCTTTGGTGGAGAAAAGGCTTTGGGGGGACCGAGAAAAAAAATATATAAATCGATGCTTTTTATTTGAATTTTGGCTTCTGCGGGTGAGCGCTTTGAGGCGAAATTTTCGAAAGCCAGTAGGGGTTTCGGGATTATTTATCTTTTAGCGAGTGTTCTAGATTGGTTCGAATTTAAATACTTTTATTTATATGCCTCGCTGTATTTAGTAGCTTTTATATTAAGTAAGCCAACAGATGTTAATATATAGAAAGAATGGATAAAAGCAATTGAAGTATGCAAATTGCTATACATAGGGTGGGTGTACCTATATCTATCCATCTAAGACCAATTACCGGCCACTTTTTCTTCTGCGATTAGCTATTACAAAATGGATAATTTTGAATCTTAAAACAGAAATTGCAAAATAAATAACTCGTATTGTAGGATACTATATTTATTAATTTAGAAAATTTTATCTTCAAGTAAATTTAAACAAAAATGGCCGGTAACTAGGGGGTGGTCAGTTATAAGTGCATCGTTACCTATTGTAACGTAAAAGTAAGTTAGCAAAAATTTTCACTTTCTCTACCCTGGTGGAAATGTTAACTAACCATTGGCGAGCTGTTTGGCAAATTTTAAATTGAAAACGACATTTTATGATTATGTTGTTAGTGTCGACGAAGAAGAATATTAATACATGTTAAAATATTATATTATAATCTATAGATTCTTCAAAATATAATCACAATTCTAAATAGTTTCAATTAAGATTATAATTTTAAGTATATAGAAATGCGGCATGCCTCCAGTCGATCACAACATGCTAACCAGCAATTAACTTAGTTTATTTTCTACCAGGATAATCATTGTCATAGATAAATATGAAGAAAACAAGAATGAATATTTCAACCTTTTCATTACCAGTAGCCAACATATTTTACAGCTTTCTACGTTTTGTTTTCGTTATATAAACTTCATCATGCGACAACAAAAGCTATTATTTCAATCTTGTGGGCAGTACATTTAGTTGTTAAATGCTCAACAATTCGTAAACAATAAACATATATAGAGAAAAAGGATTTTTTTCATTCGGCAAGGTACATATTTGCAATATAAAATTATGTCAAAAATAATATTTCTTAATATCTCAAAGAAAATTCGATACTTTTTTTTTATCATAATAATTATTAATGAGGAATTTGCTTTATCAAATTGAGCTCCACATTTCTTAGCACCTAGAGATAAATACTAGACAATTAGTTACTGGAAATTGCAGAAACTGAATAATTTAACCAATGCGAGAACTATACAAATTTCACTTACCCCTCAAATTTCATCCGAACCAGTCAAATCCTCTCAGACAATATACAAACAAGCCGCAGTTAATCGATTTTTTCAATACAAACGGGCCTCCCGCCACCCTTAAAATCCGAAAGTCAAAAGCGCTTTTTGGCAACCGGTATAGCTCAGCCCTGTCCATGCGCAGCCCATTACCATATACTTAACCGCGCACCCTAACCCCACTCAACACGGCAAGGCCATAATTAACCACTTTTATTCTCTCCCTCAACCGCAGGCTCGTCCCAGGCAGCCGTGCACGTGCTCCCACAACATCATCATCGCGATAATCATCGTCAGCAGCGGCAGTCAACACGACGACTCTAGCGCTCGCCTGCATAATGCACCGCACGTGGCAGCAGGCCCGGACGACGTCGACGGCGACGACGATGACGATGACGGAGAGCGGCTCGAGCTCGCCCCGGAGCCCGTCCGACGACGAGCATGCGGACGCCTGGGGCTCCAGGTGAAGCGTCGCCAGCTACCATCGCCGGCCGAGTAGCGCCGGCGCAGCAGCTACCGTGGATCCGCGCCGGGGCTACGCGACGCCGACGAAGACGGGCTCTGGTGGCGGTGGCATTGCCCCGCCCAAGGGCCCGTCCAAGGTGGCGTCCATCACGGAGCAGATCGACCGGCCCGGTTGCCACGACTGGACCCACCACGACAAGTTCAATATATCGAACACCGCCATGTCCTGGGATTCCATCAGCTCCAGGGATTACATCGGGTGAGTCTGGCTGTAGAAGTTTGATGATGCTTTGGTCGGGGAGGATTTTGAAGTTGGATGTTGTGGGTTTTGGGCTCGCAACTAATGTACAGGCTATTACAGTCTGTTGAAGCTGTGAGTTTGAATTATATTTGGGTCAATTAATTCTGTGCTGTACGCGTTGCAAAGTAAATATTTTGCTTGATTAAAGGAAAAGGGGGGTTCCGGGTAGTCAAAATAAAGCTGGGAATGTGTAGTACATATTTTATATCGTTGCTTATACTTATTTATAAACTTTATATTGGCTTAAAATTATGACTCGTGATAAATAAATTAATATCAATCAATTCAATGTGATTCTTGTCTTTAAATTTTAAATGAAATGATAAAAATGTTATACATTTTGCTGAAATATACTATTTTTAATTAACAAAAAAAAAATGTTATAGCAAAATTATGCTTCGTTAAAAGTTGTTCTGTGTCCTAGTTACTCGGAGTGATTTAAAATTTTACGAACATACTTCGCCAAGAATGCGCGTTCATCTTCGTTATAGTGTAGCACGTATTTATTACAATATTACGCAGACATTGTTGCGCTAACGCTGAAATCAGGTTAGTCGAATAACTTGATTGAATAAAAAATTTAATTACTAGTAACAGTGGAGAGTAGACTGTAGGTAATTGAAAGTTAGAAGGGAATAAAAGTAGGAACGTAAAGAAAATAAGGTGAAGAAAAACTTTTCATTAAATAAATAATAACTAAAAATGTAATGCATTGCATAAAAAGTAATAACGAATAGACCCATATTAAATAAATTTCTAGTAGTCAGGGTTAGTGTATATTGAGTGCCTGACGTGATCCTAGTATTTACTACTTGCGCAGTGTCCGCTATAATATTTCATTGCCCCATGATCAGCATGAAACCTGGATACGCCATAAAATGCGGTTTAACGTTATAGATTTACTGACTGCATTCCTAGAAATGAACCTATCAAGATTCAATAAGTGATAAATAAATCGCAAATCAAATCTATCCTCGTTTAAAAATATAAAAAATTTTTGTATTCAAAGTTCTATAACTTATCTAATAACGTAAAAAATCTCAACACTTTGGCAAACAAACCATGACTTTTTACGCCTCCATGTCCAATCTCGCTTAGCTTCTAATCAAAACGATCAGCGCCGTATCCCCGGGATTTTGCATCCAGAATTAGATTACAACAGCTTGGTCACGCGTGAGAACAGGGTTAATCGACCCGCAGCTGGTCAATTTTCATAAAAATTTCTCAAAGGCTCTCTCTCTCTCTCATGACCAATAAACGCCGTAATTCCCCATTACGACATGGAACCGAGCGGGATTGCTCGAACGGCGAATGATTAATTCATGTAAAAAGGCTCTTATCGCGGAGCATAGCGCATATACGCGCTTTGTACCGCGGAATAGACGAAGAAACGAGAGCGAGAAAGAGAGAGAGAAAACAAATAAAGGCATATTTGCCTTCTTGCCATGCGCTGCTTTGTTCCGCACTTCAATAAAAAGAAAATTGCTCGTGCAAGAACAAAGAATTCAAGCGCTGTGAAAGCTCGCTCGGCTCTGAACCGATGCAACTTGAACGAAAAGGGAAAAAAAAGAGAGAAGCACACGGTCGAAAGGTCCCTTGCACTTTACACTGACAAAGAAATTTAAGGCACTTTTGAAATTTTTAAAATAATTAAAAATTCTTTTCGTTCCCGGAAATACGCGTACGCGCACAGGTAGGAATCTTTCCTCCGAAGTACAAAGTTTGCATTGCGTTAGGAAGGAGATAGAGTTGGAATCTGTAGTCGGGTACGGGCGGATTTTAATATTAGATTGTTGCCGAATGTCAAAGCTGGAATGATTGCGATCTTGTTATGAGAAATCCTAAGAAAAGTTAGAAGCAAAGTTTTGACTTTATTTAATAAATTGCCGCATATGAAATAAAAAGTTTCATTCTGGTGTCAGGGTATTTGGATATGGTAAATAATTAGGCTCCTATCATCTAATTAAGTACTAATTTTATAGAAAGCCGATGAATATAACAAACGTTATTATATTAATTTCCGTCGATATTCATAACTTAATTATCGATTCATCAGATTTATCGAGACATCGCGAATATTGGAATTTATCGTGCTGTGCGTTTCAAATTTTGTTGATTGTTCATAAAAAAAGCACTTGATGAAAAATTTGCTTTTAATTAAAGCTCATAAAATATTTACTCTGTATACGAAATAATATTTTATAACAATAAAAAATGAATTTGTTTTTTCACGATTAAAAAAATATGTTTTGATCGCCAAGTAAAACATTTGATATCAATCAGAACTCTATACATTATTCTCCAGAACCTTAAACTTTCTTCAATCTCAACATCTTCTTTGTTCTTTCTGTCACCCTCCACGACAACAGGCACCAGTTGTCGGCAACGGCGCTGCTCGGCAGTCCGGACGGCTCTCGTCATCCGCTCGACGTATACGAGTTCTCGGAGGAGGACTACCGCAGGCAGGGTGAGAACGGCGATGACAACGGCCACGGCTACCACAGCATCGGCCTCTGGGAGTGTCTGATGGGCTGCCGCCACCGACTCGACCAACAGCTCGCCAGGCGAAAGGTAGGTGAGAGAGAGCGCGCATGCTCTCAAGGTCGCGGTCGTTCGATTTTTTCCTCGAGGAGAGTGGCGTAGGCTGTGAAGGTGGATGGCTCGGGTTGCGGCTGTGTTTTTAAGCTTTTGGGCTGGTTAAGGCAGGGGGAATTAGGGATGGTATAATTAAGAGATTTTCTTATTGTATAGGGTTCTATGACTTTAAATTTAGGATAATTATCTGCAAGTTATTTTTGGAAAAACGGGGTATTATTGTAAGATATTTTGCAGATTTTGATGAATAAGTGTCCCAGTTTTCATCCGAATTAAAATGTCGTATAGAGCATTGAGCAATGATTCTATCTGCATAGCCTTAATGCGACTCGTGCTATAAATACGTTTTAGTTAATGCACTTTGCAATTCCGTGCCTTATCAAGGTTAAGCATTTATCGCGAAACCTTCAACTTCTCTGACAAACAAACTATACAAGAACATAAAAATGTCGCTTTTTATATAAATAGCAATTCTTTAATGATTTCAATGTAATGCACGTTTCCGACCTTTAACAATATAACCATTACATTAACAAAACTACTATATACTTCATGACCCACTTTTTATGTAGCACAAATAGGCTCAACGACATCGCTCTCATTACTAAAACCCCATCTCCCGCAATAGCTTTGAAAAAAATGTCCCCCCGCTTTATTTCGCAGACACGACGTTACCGCACGCGGCAGATTACCTAAATCCTCATTTTCCCAAAAACCGCGTTGCCGCACCGTCCGTGAATCAAGACGATAACCATCGACAACTTCGTTAACCCCCGTGCGCGCCTCTATACACGCCCCATTCGAAAAGTCAGCCTAAACCGCAAAATACGGGCCACAGCGACTACAGCGGGTGCCGTCACCCGAAAACCGAGAAATTACGCTACCATTATACCCCCCGTGACCGAAAAGGAAAAAAAATTCCTAACAACCTTATTTCTCTCTATCTCTGTGATTCCTTATCTCTCTCTCTCTCTCTCTCTCTTTTTCTCGCAAAACCAATCTCAGTCCTCTCTCCTCTTCTCATTGATAGTAAGGACGAATGGCCGAATCCTGGCCTGAAAAATTGATCGCAGAGACACGCGACAGAGCGGCTAAAGAGAATGGACCCGAGGCGCCTCTCGCATGTGTGCGGGAATGGTCTATCTCTCTCGAGGCCAAGTTTTCTTCGATCGCGCGCAGGGAGAGCGAAGAAGGTGTGTTTTGACGCGCGACGCTCTTCGCTCTTTCTCCCCGCAGACTAGAGTGTTTGGTTTAAAGTTATGGGACGGCTGTTCCGGACGGGAAGATGGCGGAGTTATTGTTTCTGAGAGGGTGGCGGGATTTGTCAGTGTTGAGAGGATGGTGATATGGCGTGATGGTAGAGTGGAAAGGGCGGATCTGATTTAAAATAAATATGACTTTACAATCTATCATTTTTTATTCAATATAGCGGAAAAGGAATTGTATTTGTGTTGTGGGAATGTTTGTTCTCGTGGAATTTGATAATTTGTGTGAATTAAGTTTTAGAATCGTAAATAACTAAATGTATCGATAATTTGATTATATAAAAACTTTTTTTCACCTAGGAAATAATCATGTTTTTTATCTAGGATGTGCAGTGAACAAGTAGTACAAGTCAATGCATGATATCAGACGCTAATTTCAATACCAATGGCCTTTACATTGATCTTTCATAACTAAAAATAGCTGGATTATAAACCGATGTAACATATATGTTTTATGGATAGTTCCTATCTTGCGCATGTAACATTTTAGGAATAAAAATCCAATAAAATACTTGGAAAATATTCAATATTTAAAATCTAACAGGGTTTGAAAACGTATCGAACGTCAAGATAGCAATTTACTATATTAGTATTGGATAAAATTCAATTTTTCAGTGAATAGCTTGATAAAAAATGAAGCAGGGAAAATTCAAAAATTGAGGAATTTTGAACGAATTTAATATATCACCGATAGCGAGTATCGAATCGATTTCGTATAGAAGCACGAGCACGAAAGACATGTGTATTTTCCCTCACGCTAAAATATCGCTATTTATTACTCGTGTGAAACCATTTATGACTAGTGACAATATATGTCACGCGCAACGCACAATGACACGTGGTCGATCTCTAAAGCCATTATTTTTTTACGAATACAGATTTCTAAGCATATTTTATATTAAAAAAGCAGTATTGATATTATTTTAGCTAAGAATATTTCAAAAAGAAAGAATTTTTCGAAATTAAATTTTGATAAAATTTTCCAGCAATATAAGCCAAGCGCTATTATTTTAGAAGACTACATTTTGATTTATGGCCTGTCCGCGTTTCAGGATGAACCTATATATTAAAATCTGATAAATTTTAAACAAAATGATGTTTCATGCAAAACGTCAAGCCCGGTATTAAAATTTAAAAAAATGTTTGGAACGTGAGATTAAACTGTCTTACATAAAAAAATTATTATATCGGAGTTGCTTAATAAAAACAAAATAAGATTATGAACGTTATTTTATTTTTTGAAATATCATTTTACATTTTCTTAAAATACATCAAAGTTAATTAAAAAACTTTATTTAAAGTGTATTGAAAAACTCTTTTATTATTCAACCGACACTTTTGTACGACCGAATTTTAGATTAGTAAAGAAGGAAAAATTCACTATTAATTAATCATTATAAGATGCAATAAAATTTCATTACAATTGAATTTAAAGAATTCATGACTTCCATTTAAATTTGTCGAAAGAAAATAATTAAGTTTAATTCAATCGAAAAATTCCTTTTACTTTGATTATCTATAGTTTTCGTCTTTACAATGAATACAGTATAAAATAAAAGCAAGTTTCAACACTTTGAATAATATACGTCCAACATGAGCATTCAACTAAAAAAAAGCTTCTCAGCTATACCATAAACAATCCTTCTTCAAAATATCACCTCTAATATAACATTCAGCTCGCCACCCACCCACCTACCTCACCCTAGGCAGCCGACGCCCAAAATCCCACCGCGTCGCCTCTCACCTTCGTGTCTGTCTCCTTTTTTGCTCTCCCTTCCCTCTCTTCCCTCTGTCTCACCTTCCCCTAACACACCTCGCGTGTGTGTGCGCTCGCTCTCCCCGAGTTCAGGGCCGAATCGATACGGCCTTGTCTCGCTCGCTCTCGCACCCTTGGACACGTCCGTACGCCGTCGCCACCACCACCATGACCTGGCGCCGCTCGCTCTTCCGCGATAGCGATCCAGCAGCAGCAGCGCTGGAAAATCAGGGTAAGGCGCACACGAGCGCGAGCTTTTTGGGTTAAGGAGAGTGAAGAGAGTTGAGTAAAGGGAGAGGGAAAAATCGAGGCGACGTGGAATTTCGAGGCGGATTTTAATGGGTGACGAAGGAAGGTGGAGGGGAGGCACTGCGGGTAATGGACGGCTATTGTGACGGAGAGGTGCACGGTGCTTTGTTATGCTGTTTATTGATAAAAGGTGTGCGCGCACGTGCGCGTAGTTGCAGGGAGAGTTAAGGAGGCGGTAAAAATGTGGCTTTACCGCGCGAATGAGCTGGCAGCTGTAGGTTAACGATTTTATGTTTACACGGGTACTTCTGCAGTGTACGTGTGTGGGGCGTTAATGTTTGATACAGTTGCTCTTTTGATCAAAGTCTTGGCTTCGATAAGTTAATTATAACGCCGGCTACGCTGGTTGTTTTATTATCGGTTTCCTTTGCTTCGGTTAGTTGCTCCTTTTACGGATGTTAGATTAACTTTTTTATTAGTTTAAAAATCAGCCAGACTGCACAATATCATATGTCTTTTTTTTAGTAGAAACAGAGCTTTTGTTAGGCTACGTGATTTTTATTATAACCCATAAGCTCAAAAATAACGCGAGACAATAAATTTGCTAAAAATTATTGTTAAGATTAATTTTACTGCTCGAAATGATAAACAAGCATTAGAAGTTGCGCAAAAACTTCGCAACGACCTCCCATTCGTTCTCCTTTTTTTTTCTTTCATGCCCTCCAGGCTCTTTTCTGTCTCTTCGCAAGTACTTACTTTGCCTTTGTCCTTGTGCAATTTTGTTAATTTAAGTTTCGTCCTTATTTGTACTTTTCACTTTCAGTTCATTACTGACGAAGATTCATTTAACTTGTTGAACAGTTCCGGACGAAAATCACGGACACGGCTAAATGTTAATTTAAACTTTTGATCTGGAATTACTTCTTTTTCGCCAGAAACCATCTTCACAATTTACCATGAAATACGCATGAATATTCACGTATTTGTATTTCAATCGTTCAAAACTTGGGTCGAAGTAGAATGTGACAAAATAGAAATATCAAAGAGCGCTTTAATAATTATTTGGCACAGTCTGACGTAGCTGAATAAAATTAAACTAGTTTCCTGCAATTCGTCACAAATCACTTTTAGTTGCAAAGAGCAAGTTTTATTAAACTACTAGTGCAGTTAATGGCGTTAATTCGCGAAATGTATGATGAATTTATACAATACATGGTTAAAAATTTTGTGTGAAATATAAATCTTGTGTAAAATTTTCAATTTACACAAATTTTTGTGTAAAATAGGGAAATTCATTTTTTATACAAACTTTGTGTAAAATAGGAATAAAATTTTTAAGAGTGCAGCAATAATAGTACTGAAAAAATTGTTACCAAAATAAGGACATACTGCGCTAATTAATTATTAGACGCATCCAATATTATCTTTTAGCAAAATACAAGACTATTTCGGTTATGAGTTTTTTAAATTATTTCGTTCACATTCGCACGTCTCCGTAGCTCCCTTTTTGGCGAAAATCTTGTACCCCTCAAGTATTTGGGTTTCGGACCTTTCTAAATGATTCCCTGTTAAAAATGTCCTTAAATTTAAGAAACTTTTTAGTTACAAATTTACTGACTTTTAAGAATAATGTAACTGAACATAATTTAATATACAAATTTAAAATACATTAGGTTTAATATACAAATTTAAAATACATTAGGTTTAATATAAAAACAATAAAATTAAAATTTCGGCACAAGTATAATGAAAGGCCAAATTTGCAATTTGCCACCGGCCAGTCTATTTCTCGCGCCGCCGCTAAGCGGCGCACCCCCTTCCTGTGGCCTCACGTACCTAAGTAAGGCGGCCCGAGGGGATATAGAAGCGTTAGTAGATGGTCATCAACAACTACCGAAGTTTATTGAGTTAATAAAGGCGCCTTTGTATGAGAGTTAAATAATTGTTTTTATTTAAATAGTTATTATAATTATTTCGATAAATTATTACGATTAGAAAATGATTCGTTATTTTCATGACAAGATTCTTTACATTTTTAATACTACAATCTTGATATTATATCGAAAATTGTATCTAAATATTGAATGTATTATTGTCTTGAATATGGAGGCAAGACAATACAATATCAAGATTAAT
>JAPYZO010002817.1:0-14200 GCA_030522905.1 Torymus flavipes | reverse complement strand
TGAAAAAAAGCGTTACACTTGTGTCTAATAACTAGCCATTTCCAATGGCCAGTTTCTGTTTTTCTGCCCATTTTTAATGGACTGATTTCTACCAGGGAACTATAAGCAACTTATTGTTGTAAAGAGTAATTAAGCGCAGCTGCATTATAAACAAAAGTTAATTAACATCAATATAGCCATAATTAGTTTTCAAGAAATTTTTAGATTTAAAACGCATTATTATTGAAAACTACATTAGACACTTCAATTGCATGTCACATTAATATAAGAAATTCCTTGACCAACGAGATTACAAAAATCATAATTGTGAAAATTCGTTCCACTTAACGGCGGAAAGTGTGCTCAAACGCTTAGCGGAAGAAAAACTGTGATGTGAAATTCTCATTCCCGCAGAAACTAATTGTAAAAAATGTAATAAGAATCGGAAAAGGCGCTCAAGAATTTTACCGGGCGGGCAATTTCTGTCCGCCTTGTAGTGAAAAGCTTTCCCCAGCTAAGTGGAGCGCTTCTGGAATAAATATCACGGCGATGAATAAACAGCGCGAGCGCGCGC
Source organism: Torymus flavipes (assembly GCA_030522905.1). Classification (NCBI taxonomy): domain Eukaryota; kingdom Metazoa; phylum Arthropoda; class Insecta; order Hymenoptera; family Torymidae; genus Torymus; species Torymus flavipes. The sequence goes on along the minus strand of JAPYZO010002817.1, from coordinate 13,647 downwards.
GCAAAAAAAGAAAAATTAAATCTCACTTCGAATGGAAAAAGAGAGAAAGTCGCCGTCGCGCATCCGCGAACTTTTGAGATATTTGGGAAGTTTAAATAGCTGGGAAAAATTAGGACGCACCCGGAATAAGTGCCTTATTAGCCTGAGAGAGGAAAGAAAAGAAATAAGAAGAAATGTCACCTGCGGTTGCTTATCACTTTTAAAATCTCTTTATACTGTCATATTATTAAGGAAAAATCAATGTTATTTTCTTATTTATTCATGCTGCTATTCTAAATGATGTTTCGCATTTAAGTATTGTCTTTTCATACTTCAACCGTCATCGTAATAATGTGTATAAGTAAGATGGATGTTGTGAATACAGTACTTAAGTCATATTTCTCAAAATCTACTTTCTTTTGCATTTACAATGAATAGGGTTTAGGCTTCAGATATTATATAAAAAAAATATATTTCTGTGCGATAAAATTATATTTCCTTTTGTAAATATTTTATATCTGGTTTTGCACGCGTGAAAAAATGCAGTTTCAAGAAATGATTTATTTTTTAATTAAAAATAACAACCTTACAAAATTTTGTTATACTATCTGTACAAAAAGAGAGTATTTTCATGTTCAAGTCTCAAATGTCAGCAGCAGATATGAAGGTACTGTGTTATTATCTGTTATTATAATTTAAGGAGAAAATGTAATCGCAGACCTAAAATTTACGAAAATTAGGGTCTATTTAACTAGCAAAATCCAAACGTGCCACGCGCGTACTAGTTTGTTTATGACATTATAAATATATATAATTTTTCATTATGATTTCATTTCAATGAGTTTAAATGATAGGATAATCAGATAATATTTCAAAGTCTGAACAAATTAATCTTTTTATCTTTTTATTCTAAAGTTCTAAATAGTTCAGAATAAAATATCTTTAATTACAAAAATTCAAATATCGTAGAAGTAGCGAATTTTTACACCTATTTCTTACAAACCAATCAAAATCAATCTTTAAATGAGTGGCATCCCTTGTGGTTACAACATAATCCGGAACATAATGCTTTACAACATAATCCGGCCATCGTTTTTTAAAGAGAGGATAATAGACATATTATATTAAGACTGGTATATTTTTGAAGAATATAAAAAGTTAAATTGAATTCTTCATTAAATGTATTAAATATTAAATTATTTTGTCAGCTTTAATTCCTTGATAATGATTTTTCGATAATTTTAATGAATTTTCAGTAAATTAATTAAATCGATTTTATATTTATATTATATCTCTCTCGCCTTGCAGAAAATTGATAAATCCAATTTCTAATGCTTAAATTTAACTTTCAAATTAGTGGTAGTTGAATTGTTATATTAGCTTATTTCGGATACAATTTCAAGTATCAAAAATACTTTAAATTAAAATACCAACAAAAATAATATAAAGATATCTTAATAAACCTTTAAGATGTAACAAATTCATTAACGATTTTGCAAATAATTTTTAAATGTAATTCTAAAGATTTTTAAATGAAAGTCTGTACAAAGTTTTTGAAACTATAATTTCAATTGTTATAAACAAGATATAAAAGTTTTTAACTACAAAAGTTCGTTCAAAATAAATTAGGCACGATAAAATAATATTTATTGCAAATATTATGATTGTATCGACTATTTAAATTGCTCCTAAATAATACATGACCTTAAAGCCGATTTAAGCATCTTGCGAAAAAAATTCTTTTTATAATAAATTTTCCTGAACATACTGATTCGAGTATAAAATTGTTGTACTTCCTAACATTATGTATTAAAATTGTTCTTTTATCCTTCTTTCGAAGTCTACCAATTAATACCTTATTGAAGCTTATAAATCCCAGTAATAACGAATCCACATTGCATAAGGGAACAAATCCTCAGACTTTTAAAATAAAAAAGAACACTAAATCCACTCTATTCCTCCCCCAGAGAGTTTAATTTCGTAAAAATTTCAGCAGTCCAGTGCCCTTAAATAATATGCGCATGCGCACTTTCTCTCCGTTCTTTCTCTTCCATTCAGTCGGCGTTCGCCATTTTTATTTTCGTTTCCCCATCCTTCTTTGCCTCTCGTGCGCTTCGATTCTCCTTTGCAGAAGTTCCGCTGGCTCAGCTAGCCTCGGCGCGTATATCCGCGCGAGGAAATATCACGGCGAAAGGAGGTGAGCCGCCACCGGCCGGCCGGCAGGCGCGCGCATAAGAATCGAAGTCGAAGGCGGTCTGCATAGCAAAAGGCAGAAAATGGAAGAGGGAAAGAGAGAGAGGAAAAGTGGAAAATCGCAAAAGGGAGAGAGAGAGAGAGAGAAAGGAGAGAGAAAGAAGGAAAAAATGAATAGCAGACGTACATTGTTATCGGTGCGAGAGGTAAATGAACTCTTTCCCTCTCTTCTCCCTTCTTGCTTGAATTTTCCCGATACATGGCTGCAGCAGTAACAGCAGCCAGCATAGGTCGGTGTCGAGGAAAAAATGCAAATATCACCCGAACGACGCAAGCGACGACGTCGAGTGGTTCATTTTTCGCCTGCGCGAGCTCGCGCGCGAATTTATGATTAATTCCGCCGGGGCGAGCGCTTTTTTTGTTTATTGGGAAATAATGGACCAGGGACCTCTCTTGCGAGGAACTCTCGCGCGCGTGTGCGGGACACAAATGAAGTTTTGCAGCAGCAGCGGTGATGGTACCGATGAATGCGCTTGATACCTTTGGCGAAAGAGAAAGAGAGAGAAAAAAAACTTGATTCTGCAGCGATGAGTTCGAAAAGAGTCGTCGTCATCGGTTACTAGGTCGAACGCCACCCCGCGCGCGTCCTGAAAAATATCGATTTTTTAGCATGCACGCGAACGCATTTGAAAGGGATGATGAATGCATGCACTTTTTGCGCACTACGGAAATGTATCGCGTATGTATCAAAGATGCTTGTTTGAAAAAAGCTTTTTGATATTTTATCTTCGGAAATCGAGAAAAAAGTATGTATTTGAGATTTTTAAATAGTATGTTTTATTTTTAAAAGGAAAAATAGCTTGTTTAATTGATGTTTTATTTTAATTAAAAAGGCTTACAACTTTTATAATTGAAAATGAATTTTCTATTAAGCGTATTAATTAGATATGAATATGAATACGTTCACCCTCATTTGAATTTTTCATAATTTTTTTTATTAAATTTATAATAACTGTTACATTACTTCATACTGCCTTTTTATGTACATTAGAGATTTGAACAGCGCGCGTTGAGCGTCCTAACCTAGAAAACGTTTCGACTTCCTGACTTAGACACATGCGCACTACATGAGCCAATCACATAAAGTTTATTTTGGCTTCACAACATCCGGTCATGACTTTTTTACATAGGGAAAATTTCTTGTCTGCGTGGAACTAATATTGAAGTATACGTCAACGTACAATCGTTGCAAAAATAATAATTTAATAATATCTAAAAGATTATATTCCATAAAATACAATAAATAAACTATAATTTATATATTATATACTGTTTCAACGATACGCAATAAAAGCTAAAGTTACTAATTAAAAATCAGTGTCGTGTAATACAACCACTCGCCGAGTCGATTTTTCCAAAGCATACCTATACGCGGGCGAGAGCGCGCTGTTCATTCCAGCGTATTAAAACCGGCCTATCGATTTTTCTTTCACTGCTGCTGCTCGCAAATGCGAGAGTATCAGCTTTCACGAAAAAAAAAATTACCGGTGTATTCATTATACCGAAACGACATGCAATTTACGCTAAAAACATATACTTTTCGGCTAATAATCACAGTCCTGACCACGACACAAACGAAAAGGTAAAAAAAATAGTCCACAACAGTAGCGGCGCGACGATGGCGGGGGGGCAGTAAAAACTTATAAATGCAGGGAGTTCAAAGGCCGCGGGATAGGCTATCATATTTGCATTAATGCGGTCTTCGAACCTGCATCGTAACGCCACGTATTCTACATAATCTGGCTTTATTGGATTTTTTGCTGCTGCGTGGTACTCACTGTCTCTCTTTCTCTTTCGTGCTCTGAGTTTTCTCGGTGCTCGTCGTCGTCCTCGCGAGGAGAGAGTTCGTCAGAGAGTTTACGCTTATCCTTTGAGTGGATGAAGGCACTTTGTTAGATTGATATATTTTTAGTGAATAATTCAACGGCGAGTTTAATGTTTGGATGGGAGAACTGTGTGAAAAGTTTACCAGTATAACTAAGTGACAGATATTTTGAAGTTATTTCTCTTTGAATAATTATTTTAAAATATTTATCAGTTATATTTTAAATTATATTACATTTTTTATTTTTTATCAAAGCACTTTTTACTCGGATTTATCATTTTCGAAATAAATAAACATTCAGCTAAAAATTATTTCCCGAGTTCTTTCCAAAAACCATTCAGCACTAGAACGTTTGAAAATTTTCAAATAAAAAAATGCACAAGCTTTCCATTAATTGTAATATAGAAAGCTAATTTCTAGCTCGATGCTCCAAGTCCTACTCCCTCCCTATATGTACAATTCTCACAAAAAAAGATGAGAAAATGGGGTTCTAAAGAAAAAAAAATTTTTGGGCACACCTACCACACCACATTTTTTTGGTTCTTTGGGGTTCCAGAACATGAAAAAAATGGTGAACACACATTATCTGTTGCCAAACTTTTTTGCCGACCAAATCAATTGGTCTGAAATATTATATAAAATTGGATTTGAAATATAGAAACATGTACAGAGTTCGACCAAGGAAAATGGATTAGGTTTTTTCTGGGAATTTCAATTACACCTATATAAAACAATCTTTTTGTAACACATGCACGATTTTCGTCGTTTTTTAAACCTAAAAAGAGTTCCTAAAGTAACTTTTTTTGAACCGATTGTATACAAAAATTCTATTTTTGGCCAGCGGACAAATAAGAATCCTTATTTGCCCGCTCCTCCAAAATTCCGTATAGTTGAAAAAAATGTTATCCGCCCGCTGGGCAAATAAGGATTCTTATCCACTATAAATTTGTAAATGCATGTTTTTTTATGACTTTTTTATTCAAAAATAAATCCAGCATACTATTTTTATTTGAAAATCAATTTAGCTTTACTTTTTAGGCTCAAAAACCTCGAAAATCAATATATGAGTCACAAAAAATACTGTGTGCACCTAGGGCTTAGTGGGCCTTTTGACCTCATGTGTTTGCAGTACTCGTCTTCGGTTCGCAATACGCACTCGCCTTCGGTTCGTGCTAGCTCACCTACAACTCGTACTGCTAACTCCACACTCAGTCTAAAAAGGCCCACTTTTCGCCCTAGGTACACAATATACTATTTTATTTGAAAAGGCACAATAATTTCCTATATGCCAACTTTTAAATTTGTAAAAAAAAGACAATTTTTTTTTGAGGTGTGGTTTGTATAAATTTTTGTAAATTAAAAATATTTATTTTCTGTTCTACACAGTAACGTACATCTTTCGTTTTGAAATCTTAAATCATTCATAATTTTTGTTTGGGTTAAAATTAATTAAACGACCTACGTTGCGTTGTAATTAGAATTATCCGCAACAGTTGTGTACTGTGTAGTACCCACATGTTTCCTACATGATATTATTGGGTTTATAGTTCGTATGCATTTTGTAGCAGCTATTGCCTTCGGTATAAATAACTTTATCTTTCTAGTTGAGGAAAAGTTTCATCCGCGTACAATGAGTCCTTTTTTGTTTTTGTAAATAAATTAGCATAGAAAGTAAGTGAAAACAAGAGATTATACGTCCGGGAATTCTAGATAGTTTTTATTTATTTACAATGTCGTAAACAAACTTAATTTTTATAATTATTCGTCTCCGTGATTAAAATGGGGTTTATCTAGAAATAAAGTTTTTAAATCTTAGTATATTATATTGAAACTAAAATTCTTATTTCTAAATAATATGTCTAGGGTAACTCCACCAGTGGTGGAATAGTCACCAGTGAATGAACATTTTCTTTAAATATATGAAAATATCAAGCTTTCTATGTATTGTTTATCTAACATGATGATAATTTTCAAATCCTTGAAGATTTTTATTAGAACGTTGTCCGAGAACACGATTTTCTTGTGATTTTCCTGAAACTTGCAGAGAATGTTTGATTTTGTGTCCTTAGTACATGCTTCAAAGCCTCACATTCATAGCCACCACTAGGTTGCTAGAACCTTTTATTGGCACCCCTAAATAAAAATTTTGTCCGTATGCTTAAATGTATTTTGTATTTTGGGTAAACTAAATAAAGACATTATTATTGTTATTATTATTAAACTCATTCTTTTGTAACAACTTGGCGTCGAAAAAAGGTCTGCAGAAAGGTCGTCGATCAGTATCGAGTCGCTCACGAATATATGAACTTGCTTTGACTACAACAACACGATGTCCGCAAAGAAACACCGAGTTGTACAATATATCTGATTCTCGCCAATTAAGTAAATAATCGGTTATTTAATTCAAGGCAGTGAGTATCAGCATCGTAACTTTGCTCTTTTGCATCATCTATCTCGAAGCACAATCTCACCGTAGCACCCAAAATTATGGTTTTATGGTTTTATGGATTTATGGTTTTCTGTGTACGGGTCCAAATTGCGTTGTTATAGCGATATTGGGATCGACGCTGGCAATAGAATTCGGAGGTAAATTGTTAATTAGCCAATCTTCTATTGATTGTCTCGGGTATACCCACTTTCATAAAAGTCCACGCGATTTAGACTCGACAAGCGGCGGAAAAAGCCTCATTGGAATAATTTTTTTTTCAAAAATTAAACTTTCTCGTCTTTATAAAATTTAAGTGATAAAAAACTATTTTAGTCAGTACTAAGATCTGCAATCTTGCAATAATGCTTTCAAAAGTACTACATAAGATTTGGAAAGATGTTACTTTTTCTTACCTACTCGAAGGTGCCAAGAAATGATAATCTGTTTGTAAGAAAAAATAATGTATATAATAGTAATTTGATGTATGAAAGTGGTTACCATGTTATGAAAGTATGTTAACTTATACACTAAGATATTTTTCGTATTTTAAATGACTTTGTTTATACTAAACCGCACGAAATCAGCACTTGTACATATTTGTGTAAGCCGATAGAACATAAACATAATCTTTGTTAGGTTGTACAAGCATCACATGTGGTTGTACAAACTACGGTTTTGCGTGCAGCGATCATTCACCTTGTTATAAAAAAGTGTGTTATAAACTTATTTTTATATTAAATTATCCTTTGGCTGTGAGTAGATTTACGAAGTAAAAGCCAAATTAATCACAAAAATAAAAAAATTGTCCAAAGTGAATGCAAAATAAGTTCAATTTATAACACAAGTAAATTAATATTTTGTTAATAAATACGTGAAACGCTAAAGAACCATCATAATTTGCATATTTATAGGTTCTACTATTGACAACAAATTTTCTATTATATTGATAAAGCACACTAACCGGGGGCCTACATATATACTTACATCAATCGGGGGAACACAATTGTGTTCATCGCCGTCTGCTAAGACACGCAAATGAAGGAAAAAAATTTTTTTTTTTTTACTTTTAATATAACTTATGATAGAGTTGATATTTTGGAAAGAAAAAAATGTCTGCATTTTTTACATTAAAAATTAAACTATTAATATATGTTCATTACACATTCGTGTATGGCTAAATGAATTCAGCAGATCGCGGCAAACCGCGGGGAGCCTTTCTTAAACCCATACACTAATCGGGATAACAATCCTATGCATATTATTAATCCAATCATCCCGCCACCTGTACCTTTAAATTACTACATACAACACCAGTATACCACCACCAATATCGCACTGTTTACATCCCGATCCCTTTATTATTAAACATCTTTAAATTGCCCTACAACGCATATATAATTTCCTATCACTAAATATAAACGTTTCTATCTATACCCGCACTCGCCTATAATATGCCGGTTTCAGCCCAGCCTTCGTCCCTGATTACACCTCAACAGCAACAAAAACAAAACACCGGCACCACTGCAGCAGCGGTGCATCGACCCCTCATCCTCCGTTACAAACAAAATTCTACCCCGGCAAAAGTGGAGGGAGGGGGAGGGGGCAGTCGTCCGCCGCTGTGTATATATACATGCGGCGTTACTACGGTGCAACGACACCATCATGTTGCCGCATAGCGGCGGCGGCGCCGAGCGCCTAGAACATCACATACACACACCCACTCACACACACAGACCTACCTGCAGCACATATCAAGGGGATGAAGCGAGGCGACTGCGAGAGAGAAAAAACGCTCTGCTGGATTGTGGAGTTGTGATGTGCGGCAACAACGAGGTGGGCCGCAGGACACGACGAGGCGGCGCTGTTCTGATCCTCTTCGGGGCGGGTTATGAGCGCCGACAACACGCAGAGAGACAAAGGAGAATCGCGCTCGACTCAGTAGAACGAACGTGGTCGAGACTATGGTGTGTTAAGGTTATTTTTCCCAGCACTATATGCTTGCTTACGCCTGCACACGTACATATATGATACACAGAAACGCGCGCGAGTACACAGAAGTAGTAGTACAACAGGGCATCACACAGCACTGGTCTTGGACTGCGCCGTTATCATCCTCATCGTCGGGAGAGCACCCGCGCTCGAGAGACAGGACGTATACCTTGTGTATACATATACACACCACCTCTCGACGACGACGCGCCCGTGGAGTCTCGTCGTCGTCGCACGCCAATCGATGCGCGAGGCAGAACACACGGACACAACACACACAGCAGCAGCAGCGCGCGCAGGCCGCGACGATGCACTTGTATTATTATTATTACCACTCGAACTCTCGGAGACGCTTGCTCTCTCGCACAGCTGTCAGTCGTCTCGTCCCTCTCTCTGTGTTGTTTTTTTCGCGCGCTCGCGCGAGATCACAGCGCTCCTCTCCTCTTACGTGCCTCGCTCTATGCTCAGCCTGGACTCTGTCGCTGCTGCTGTCGAGATGCGCGCTCGCGCATTCTTACGAGCACGTGTGTGTGTGCGTGTGTGTGCAGAGCAGAGCCTGTAGGTGAGAGAGATAGATGGTGTGGCTATGGGAGAGTGCAGTAGCAGATAGCGGTGCATGCGGTGGGGTGAGCGACATCTCGCGGTGACTGGAGGTGGGCATGGTGAAAGGCGTAGGTGGTCTCCGTGCTTATGTACTGCTATAGTGGCCCTTTTTGGGAGCGGGTAAACGAGGTGCCTCGGTTATCGGCCTTTTTGAACGAGCTTTTGCTTTTATGAGGAAACTTCATATTTTAAGCTTTTTAAATACCTTGTTTGGTAGAAAAGTTAACTAATTTTGGCCCTTATAGACATCGACTCTAACTATACTAGGGACTTTAAAGAATGTGATCACAAAATTGGAGTAATTCAAATTACTCCAAGTTTGTGATCATAATCTTATCTTTTTAAATACAACCCACTCAATTACTTTAAAACTTTTTCAATCTAGACATGTGCGTTCGTTTTATATATATATATATATGTGTGTGTGTGTGTGTGTGTGTGTGTGTGTGTGTGTGTACAATAAAAATTTTTCGTATACAATCTATAGATCATTTTTTATTGCTCTGTACTACTTTGTAATATTAAGCCCTTTCACTTTGCAATTTAGTTTTTATTTTTAACTTCTGTTCTGCGTTCGTATTTACACAATTCTATAACACACAGTAACTTTCTTGCTCCGAAAGTATATTACAGAACGTCATTCTATAACTGTATCAGACGAAAGTTTTAGAATTCTAAAAGTTATATTGCTTTATGTGTCTTTATACGTTCTTCGCTACTTGTAATATCCTACTGAATGTGACTTGTATTGCAAAAGTTCATTTCACGTTACGTATAAATTATCGAACTACCTGCCAAATAAACTCTAGTGTCTTTTTATTAATTGCCATTTACTTACAACCCTGCTATAATAAAACAAACTTTCGTGGTATTTAAAACGCATTTTACCGTTTTCCATCCAAGACCAGAGGAAAATACCAAGCTATCCCCCTTTAATTCCAAAAAGCTACCCTCCTCACCGTGGACCACTGTAAAAGAAACGCATTATTTCTGAAATATGAAAATAACGACCGGCCGTTTATCTCGAGCCGTGAAATGAAACAGCAATTGGAAGTATTACATGGAAGCTCGCACCCTCAAAGGGTAGGCGGCTTTTTGTTCCTCGTGACCGGAGTGTGTTTATGACGCTCCAGGGTCATGTAAAGAGAGGTGGGACTGTGGAAAATTCATGGAGAGAGGAGGTGGAAAGACTGGCCAAGAGAGAGAGAGGCATATGCGCGATCGCCGAATTTTACGGCTCCAGTTTCGAAAGAGAGAGAGAGAGAGAGAGAGAGAGAGAGAGAGAGAGAGAGAGAGAGAAAGAGAGGCGTGTGGGTTGCGTTATGCGGCGGGGAAATAGAAAGAGAAAGAGAGAGTGAGTGCAGTAAAAGTGTCGTGGGGACGAGTGAGGAAGTGGCAGGTATATGTAGCTAGTTCGAATCGCAATATTGACTTTTGCCGGGTTTTCTTTTGTTGAAAGAGAAACTTATCGGAGGATTCGAATTTGTAGTTGGGAAATATGGATGTATTATATAGGCTATTAATAATCCATATATTTAAAGTTAAAGTATTAAGAAATTTTGACTTAGTGAATTGTTACTTTTAATTGAAGAATGATTTAAAAATGAAATGAATAATACTATTTTGGATTGTAGTATAGAATGGAAGTATAGAAAAAACGTTTATTTGTGATAAATACTTTTTTCGAGTAACGTTTATTAACTCTCAAAAAAAGTGATCAAAAAAGTTTTTTGCAAATTTAAATAATAATAAATTATTTGCACTCACTAACATCGTCGTAGCTTTGTAGGCTAAGCACGAATAGGAATCAATTTATATGCGATTGGACACGCATTCATACGTGCAGAGTGAGTTAATTTGAAATTAATAGGTCATTTGGCATTAAAAAATAGCCTTGATGATTCTGCTTTTACCTAAATGAAAGCTACATTTTTTATTTTACTCATCATAACAAGATGTTTACTGAAGAATCGTACTTGCGTAATTTGGAAAAAATCTCTATATTTTAAATACAATAATTATCTTTGCATAATTTATGATTTATTTAAAAGCGAGAGTTTTTTACAAATAAGAAAAGACATTGATTTAAAGAAGGGTTGAGTGAAATAAAATACAACAAATGTATTCTTTTAGAAATCTTTAAATATTTTATTACATTGTATATAGTACTATATATAATATTACATAAACTATTTATTACACAAAATAATTTTCTTATAACGTAATTTTTATATTAATAATTTTCATATATGCAAGTTGAAGAATACAAAGTGATCAGTAACAAGACATTTCCTCAAATGGGCCTTGAGATATTCTCCAGTTTCAAATTTCCGACACTTTCATTTTACAATTTTTCTAGTACAGGATATATTATAAACTCCATTTTTATCTTATACCACATTTACAATATGCTATTAAATTTGATTCAATTATATCATTTGTAGTTAAAACAATTAACAAACTGGTATCTACAAGTATATTCTTAATTTTTTTCTGTAATTTTTTTCCCTCGTAAAAAACCATTGCATTATTGTTAATATTGGGCTCGCGAATGATCTAAAAAATCGTTTGAAAAATACAAATGTCAGTAAAGAAAAAACTGCGAGCATCCCCCTAATAATCACTCATCCTATATTCATTATATATCAAGGCTGATTTGGCTCTTCAACAGAAATAAAAAGCATAACGCTCCATCGTAGTTAAAAAGTATAATATATGTACAACGCCTAAAACGCATATCAAGAACAGAAAAAAATTAATCAAACGCTCTCCTTGTCGCACTTTACAATTATCGCATTTGAAAGCTTCTTCGACCGAATCAAGGCACACAATTGCTGCGCGATAACAAAATATGTTTATTATGTCCATTCTTTTTCTTTTACTCTCGTTTCTTTTACTACGCATAGCTTCGTCAACCGAAAGTATTTAAAAAATTTTAGCAAATGAAAAATTTTTTTAATTACATATTTACATTATTAATTTTTTTTTATTTACTTACGGACAAAATAAAAATATGCTTGGATAAAATAAAAACTATATTTTTGTTACATTGAATAATTTTAATCAATATTTTCGCACTGCCCTATAAAACCCAATTTTTTTTTATTTTTCCCTAGTAAGTACTTGAAACTTTGTTACGAATAGTAATATTTTGTTATGTTCATATAAAGGAAAATTAAAATAATAAATACTAGTAATTCGGATACTTTCGGTTTATGACTCTGCTTTCCTCTATACCTAGCTCAATTCGCATATACAAGATCGCATTGTTCTATACAATACAGATGCTTTCGTCAGTCCAAGTCAAGGAGGAACAAAGACGCTAACGCTATAAAGATGTTGGCGAGTCGTAAAAAGTTAATTACAACTGACTGTCGCTCTACTGCCTTAATAAATAACTTTCGAGTTTTTTCTATTATCTTTTTATATCCATAAATTTGCAAAATTTCATTAACCTTTGCTTGTACACACACACATGCACGCAGACACACACAGACATATGAACGTATAGTGGTATGAGCTCTAAATAAAAAGTTTTGTGATTTGTCACAACGACGCGCGATTCTTCCTCAAAAGAAAACTTAGAGAAGTTGCATTTTACACATGAAGTTTGAATTAATTCTGCAAGAAAAAAAGTAAGAGAAGAACAACTGAAATAACAAGGAACTTTTGTACTTTGTACAATCGTGAAAATCCTCCTGCCTCGTAATCTAAACATCTATCATTTACACAATAAAAATTCATAACAAAATTTAAGTTTGAAAAAATATTCTAAATTATAATAATTACAAAAACAATTATTTTCTTCTCAAGTGCTCATTGGTACAGTATAATTTTTAATAAAAGTCCTGAAATTAATGCTTAGAATAAAATTATGTATTATGAAAATTATTCGTAAAATAAATTTTTGCAATTATAGTGTGTATATAAAGCTTTTTATTTAATGGAATATAATATGTAAAATTTATTTAAAAATTTAACGATTAATACTAACAATAGTTTGTAGTACAACAAACCGTTTTACATATAACTCAAAAGAAAACAGTTACATGAAACTTAAGATTGCGTACCATAACTTTTTGTGTACAAAGTACAAAAAGAACTTTCAATAATCTTTTGCCAATATGGTGCAAGCAGAATAATTCTTAGACATATAATGCACGATAGCAAGGAATCTTTTATTTTCCCTTCCGAGAAAGCCGGTTTTATTTTTATCATAAAAAGCGACTAGCCTTGACGACAAACGATGCCGGACATTACAACGTTAAGAAACAAAAGTTTCGCGATATAATTGACACACTTGCGATGCGGCAGACAAAGCTTTCGACAGCATTCTCTCGGTTTTGTTTCCTCTGGCGCCGGGTTTAGCCCCTGCGACGAGGGATAGAGCATACACTTCTATTGCAGACGAGAAAAAATTTCGGAAAAATACAAAATATCGATAGACATTAAAAAAAAGTAATATTCAATGTTCTTGAATAAATGTTTACATTTAGAAAAGTAAGTTGGTCTTTAACAAAATGCGTGATATATATATATATATATATATAAGTTAAATTGAGTAAAAGGA